>JAQQZR010000011.1:4951658-4971748 GCA_030068235.1 Notoglanidium macrostoma | reverse complement strand
AAAGGCACCCTGGGTGATCCGGGGATCGAACCCAGGACCTTCTTGCTGTGAGGCGACAGTGCTAACCACCGCACCACTGTTTAAATGTATCACAGTTTATTTAATTTTAAGACTTCTTGGTGGGGTGACTTTCTTTTCTTTCTTTTTTCATCCCAACAACAGGCATACAAAAAACCAAACCGTCAGTTGTACTATGGATGGATGGATGAATAGATAGAGTAAAGAGTGCAAATATAGTATAGATATAAAGTGGAAATGGCTTTATATAGCACAAGTCCTCTGAGTGATGTGAAAATGTCAGTACAGTACTGGAGTATTAACCCCAGGGAAGATGAACGATTAGTGTAGTGAATGGTATAAATGGTGCAAAGCAGCAATTACAGAACCATGGATGTGTAGCAGAGTGGTTGTGATCCACAGAGCAACCATAGTGCAATGATATGATGAGAAGCATCAGTGCAGAAAGCAGAATGCAGCCCAGTGCAAAACTGTAACACGTGTCCAATGAGCTTACTTTTGGAACAGGCTCTAATGCACAATAATGTCCTGGCACAGTGATGATTTGTTCTACACCATGATCACTTGTTGGTAAGAACAACCTCCTGTACCATTCCTTGCTACAGGAGAGCTGAATGAGTCTTTAACTGAAGGTGCTCTGCTGTTTGACCAACAGGGCGTGGAGGGGGTGTGATACATTGTCCAGTCTAGATAATTGCTTTCTTATAGTGTCTTCCTATTTTTTACAACTACCTCAAAACCTGTCCAGGGGCATCCAGGATAGAGCCAGCCTTCATTATCAGTTTGTTGAGCTTCCTTACTTCTTCAGCTCTAATGCCACCATCCATATCCCTGAATCACCATGCCACCCATACCCCCAACCAACCAACACATATTGGCGCAAAAAAGACATCATTTGCAACAATATACTGATAGAAGATTCCAACATCTTGGCTCTTATCATGCTCTTATACAGTATATAATGATTACTATACACCACCTTTAGTGCTAAGATGGTGAATGGAAGTAATTAAACCGTTGTGCATTATTAAAGATACAATCATTTCCTCATCGAAGACCTTTGACAGAAGTCGTTGCATTTGCTCAGTGCTTCCAGGCACAGCTTGATGATGTAAGTGTTGCTCACGACGTGGTCTTTTATTCCACCTGCTGCATTACAGACATCAGATGGGTAATGTTAATAACGGTTAATTGAAACCTACATAACCCCATCAAGACTGGTGCCATAAACCTGCACATAAACGCTTATTCTAATACGTGTCAGCTGACATCATGACTGCTGTTGGCAAGTTTAACACCATGTAACACCATTTAACACCACTTGTAGCTCCTGGTGTGTCAGAGTGAGATGGTAGTGATATGACATAACCTGTCAAATGATGAGCTAAATTTAAAGAAAAAAAGTAATAATAATAATAACTGAACAAACATGAGAACTTCCAAAAATTGTTCTGTGGTGTCTGCTGAAGTCAACACTTGGTGGCAACATTGAGATGAAAACCTGCTGTATAACACTGTCACAGAGTGAAGGTTTATTAGTGATTAACAGCCATTACAATGCTGTGTAAATTTACTCAGGCTCTGAAGTAAAGTAAGATGAATGTAACTGTTTCTAAGGTTTTTATGAATATCTATGGCAGTACCTTGACATTGTAATGACAGGGTTATGTCTATAATTTCTCTGAGTCTAAATTATTGTGAGTTTGGCTTTGGTGTGTGCCATGTCATTATGATACTGTAATACAAATCAGCCTGGACAATGTCTTAATACAACCTTTTTGTAAACAAATGGATATTGTTATGACAGATTTATGACAGCTGAGGAATTGGAATTAGTTCTGGAGTAAGTAAATGTTTATGTAAGCTTATGGCAGTTACCCTGTAGAGCTTATACAGGTGTTATGTAGCCCATAAGTGGAGTGTTACAATTATATTTCTAGCTGTTGGGATTCCCTTGCTCTTACGTTATAGCTTTTTAGTCATGAAGGCATGAAGATGCATTACAAGGAATAAAGCGTGTGGGTGGTTTAAAGCATGTAGCTATTCTAGAAAAGTAAAAATGTGTGGCTATGTTAGGAAAATAATCAGTGACAAAGTATTATCGCTATATACCTTATCAGTGTTTATAATTATGCGGAACATCCACCATACAAGTCTCGGTTCCTATAGAAACCATTAAAGTGAATGCATTAGCAACACTGTGTGATACTTTAAATCTATGTGATAAGTAGGATGATGCCTTTTTTCATACATATGAGTGTGACTTTTAACTGTGGAGTTTCTGGGCAACCAAAGCATTGGACGACAACATTTATTTTTCTGGTCTTGCTAATGATTTTTTTATTTATTATTCATACACAGCTATAAGCCTGTGCAGTGATTGCATTCTACAATCTGTTAGGAAAAAGATGTCACTTCGCTCTTGCAAACTAAAAATACATTTCCCTGTCACACGGATTTGCGTCACTGCTCGGCTATTGACAGTATGGGTCATTTTTGAGACCATGCCCACTTTGCACATTATAAAAACACCTGGCCAGTTGCTCAAGTCTCATTTTGCACCTCTTTGCAGCACCCTTGTTGACATCTCCATCTCATTTCAGGCTGTAGCTCACTCATTCCTGTCCTTTTCATTTCCTCTTGCTTCACAGGTACACAAGGTGGCTGTGGAGAGCCTGGCCGCCTCTCACTGGAAAGCTAATTTGTTTGTTTGCTTGTGCCAAGTGATATGATTCACAGTGCCTGCAAGCATTGCGTCCAGTCAGGACTGTTTACTCTGGGCTGCAGGGGCCCAAACGGGCCAAACCCTCATCACCCACTCATTTATTCTGCTGACAGATGGACAGCGAGCTGATATACGGTGGCGGCAGGTTAGCGTGGGCTGAGGAGCCTAGCCTTAGGGTGTAGCCCATGGAGCATCCGTTTATACCTCGCCAACACAGAACACGGTTATGGGGTGTTGACTCTCACTGCTTTTGACAGCCTTGCCCTGGCTAATAAAGTGTCTTAGATCATTGAATAGAGTGAGTTGTATGAGAGGAAGGTAGGTCTCAGTATAGAGTGTTGGATGAAGGCAGGGTAATGATAGCCCTAACTGGGATCCGGTTGGAGCCAAAGAGGACACAGGCAGGAAATGAGAGATGTACAGAAAGCTGACACTGCAGGAGCTGCGTCCAGTGCACTGCAGTACGGGATGCAGAGATTAGATAAGCGGTAGTCAGTCAAATACCCAGTATGGCACAAGATATACACGCACTAGCTGCTTTAGTGGAACTTCATGCGCATGAGTGGAATTTTCCGATCAGCCAATCATGGGGCACCAGAGCAATTCTTAAAATCATGCCGATACAGGACAAGAGTTTCGGTTAATGTTCACATCAAATATCAGTATGAGGAAAAATGTGATCAGCTCCCTCGCCTGGTCTTTTTCCAATCGTACATTTTTGGTGAGCCTGTGCTCACTGTAGCTTCAGATTGCTGTTTTTGGCAAGTGGAACCTGATGTGGTCTTCTACTGTTGTAGCAAATCAGCCTCAAGGTGGTGTGTTCTGAGATGCTTTCCTGCTCACCGGGGTTGTTTGAATGGTTATTTCCGTTAGCCTAGCCTTATCTGCTTGAACCATTCTGGCTGTTCTCCACTGGCTGCTCTTATCTACAAAGGATTTTGACCTGCTGAAGTGGCACTATTTGTGCACGATTCCATGTAAACTCCAGAGAATGTTGTGCATAAAAATCCCAGGACATCAGCAAAAAACTGCAGCCTGTCTGGCATCAACACTGCATAAATGTGCAGAGGTACAGGTGTTCTTATTAAAGTGGCTTAATGAAGGTCTCCATGGTGTGTTTATATGCAGACACTTCACTGGTGATGTTTAAATGAGTTCCTGCGCCCGAAGGCCGCAGGTTACGTGTGTGCCTAGGAGTGGGCAGAGCATATGAAAGGCATCTATCACATGCTCAGTTCTGACCCTGAGGGAGGGCCTGAACTGGCATCAGGGCCAGCGCAGGTGTTTGATGAATAGGCTCTCTGTTAGCCTGCACTGCTCATCGCTCTCAGGCCTGTTAGCATTAGCATCGATCTGCTGTGACTGATTAAGAATGGGGACATGTTCAGTGTTAAGCACACACTGTTCCAGAGACAGATAGGGTGGTTTCCTGTGGTCACCATCGACCATGGTGTCTCTCTAACTAGAAACAGTAGCATTTTCAATTTTTAATCAGGACATCTTGTTTCAGCTTTCGCTGAAATCTTTCCGGCTGTTCAGCTAGAGCAAGAGATCCTCAGATTTTCCACCTTAAGCCTAACCCTAACCCTGCGATTTTATGCAGGCCAAGGCTAAGTGAAAGTTCTTTCTTGAAATCTTTTAGTCATCAGCATTTGCATGAATACTTGCCACAGAAGCAAAAGTCAAAGGGGTGGAACTAGAGCTGATACAACTCCTCCTATAAGTCTAAACCTAACCCACACAATGCTGTGCACAAACCAATACATTAAACAAACTTATCCAGCTTGAATCACACTCCAGTACCTGGAATTTTGGCTTGACTCCTCCCAGGCAGTAGGAGCTCGATCAGGTCCGACTCCATGCCATGGACTTTTTGCTTTGCAGCAACGGATACACGTTTTGTCCTTCTGTTTTAAGTTGATGCAATATTGTCTTAATATCTTCAACAGACCTTATGGACAGATTTTCAAGTGCTGTTACCATATTAAGACATATGCGACGCTACTGCAATGCCACCACGCCGTATAGACAAGGCTGTTGGCAGCTGCATCTCAGGGTCAGCAGGTTTTTGTCACTTTACTGTTGCGTGCCCAGACATTTCAGCACAAATCTCATTCAAACATCTTCACTGCGCCCAATCCTGCCTGACAGGCCCACCCCCACACAGCCTCCACCTCCACTTAAATATACCACACTCCCTCACTTTCACTCACTCTGCAGGGTGCACACACACACACACACACACACACACACAAATAAATGCGCAGGAGGTGCACACTGCACCTGGAGAAAACACAAGACATGCAAGCAGCCTCACTTCAATCCACTCAGCTGCATTGACGTTAATTGAGACAATTCTTCTGTCAGTACGCTTGTAGATTATGTTTAATTATGATTAATGGCAACTTAATGTTTTGATAGCTTTCATTTCATTAGACCAGTCAGGATATTTGACTTTTTTGTGTGTCTGTGTTTGTTTAATCTATAAAGCCTTTTAAGACTCCTTTTGTAGCTCGCAATTACTTAGATGTGTTTAAACCAGCTATTAGTAGGCTACAATGGATCTGCTGCGATGGAGATAACCATGATGAACACAATAATCAAAAATGGTGTGATAAATGTGGCCATTAGTATTTCTTTTCATTACAGGAAGAGGTTGTGTTAAGTACAGACCTTCTCTATAGTGTGGTGTGATTTAAGAAGTCATTTTACACGTTTTAAAGCACAGCTGTTGCATACTTCCCTCCTTCATGCTGCAAAATACTTGATATCTGTTCATCAGGGTGATTTCCTACATGTGTTTAAAGGGTCAGCCAGGAGCGTTTGAGGTGTATTTGCTGTATCTTTGCGACTACACACCGAGGTGTATTCATCAGGGCTTGAACGATATATTGGTTATCTGATAACATCAGACGATCTCGAGGTTGGTGGTTTGCAAGGGGGTGAATACTTATGCACTGTGTGCACTGCCTGTCTGAGCCTTCTTACAGCTAAAAACAGAATGGACGCTGATCAGCCTCACAGTGTATCCGTTGTGTGTAGCCACATCAAGGGGAAATGGTGAGTAATATCATGCACACAGTGTACACACCGCTGTTTAAGCGGATTATAGAGTGTGTGACATGACTGCAGATGGCATTACTATCTTACATTAAGATATGAAAATGGGAGATAAATGAGCAAAGGCTTACTAAAACCCAGCATTCAAGTTTCTTTGCTGCTAATTGTACCACTGCTAAATGTTTTTTTTTTTGTTGTTGTTGCATTTTACAGTTATTCAATAACTACCAAGAATTACTTGCATTCAAGAAGCTGTTTATCATTAATTAATTTGTCGAGCTAGTATGCCAAAGACAGAAATGCACATTGAATTTTTTTTTTTTTTTTTTTTACTCACTGTTATGTTTTTAGGTCTAAAGGTATTTTGTATTTTGGGTTCTGTTGAGTAAGTGAAATCAAGGCCAGTTGATGTCAGAATTGTCAGCCACACATTCAAAGGCCTGGCTTTTGAACAGCTGGGACTCTACAGTTCATGTAATAGGAAGAAGTATTTTTGTCACAGATGGTTGGGTTTGCTTCTGGCACCTGGATCTCACACACACACACACACACACGCACACACGCACACACGCACACACGCACACACTGCTTCTTGTACCACCCATGATGATTGATGAGACAACCTCGGCCACCTCGGCACCATGTGGGAAAGGCTTTGGCACACATGCTCCCAAGCATTTTTTGTTTCTCACACCGGTCAGCTCCTGCCACTTTTAATGAATGATCAATACGATCACTGTCCAACCTTCACGCCAACTGGAAATTGAATTCATCTAATCAGTCCTGCTTAGATGCCACCGCTTGTTCATTTGTGAGTACTGTCATGTTCCTTGCCTCTAGAAACCCTCCAGGATCCTTATCAAGCTGCTGATTTGCACATGGTGCCTATTTACAGCCAGACACATGCATAAACACATGAACATGGATGCATTATTTTTATTCTTTAGACACAATCGAGTGCTAATTGAGGCAGGCAAGCAGCTTTACATTTTTTATGTCGAATCTCTTATCAGAGTTCCTGCTGATAAGAGAACATCTGTGGCGGTATGGAGGTTAATTCATTTAATTACAACATCTATAGCGGATATCATGGTATCCATTTTCCCACGTATGCAATTTAAACTGACACATTTGGTACATTGTAAATTCAGGATCCAGAATTACTGCGGAATGTTCTAGTTCTTTCTCTATTAACCACTTAGTTCTAAGAAATATTGTTAACACCCCAGCATGATGTGACTGAACCTTGCTAGAAAGTATTATGCCTTTAATCAGCTAACCATATGGTGCTGCCTTGCACATTCATATTCAGGAGAATGGAGTTAACCTCATGCTCTCTCTTTGCTCCAGAGAGTCTTCTGGTTGTCACTGTGTAGCTTGTATTTGCCCCGAACATGCCACTTCCTCTTTGGCCCCTTAATAGCAACGTGAGGTGCCGCAGTTGTAAAGCGAATTAAATCAAGCAGATATCTCAACCGCAGGCCATTAGTTCCAGAGAAGGCAGGCATCAAGAGTAATTATGCCAAAACTGCCATTATTAATGCGACTGTTTCATCCCCGGAGGCCACTGCACCAGTGTCTCAGTTGGAAAAGCAAAGGATGCCAGAGAGCAAAAATGATGTCTTTCCCTCTTTTACTTAGCCCATTACGTTGTTGGTTTTCCTCGCAAATGACACAGCGCTCGGAAATGCGGGAGATAAAAATAAACGGCCCAACGAAGAAAAAAAAACCATGATGATCTTCTACGAGAGCCCGGGAGGTCATGAGAGATTAGCTGTTATAAAATTTAATTCAAAAGTTCTGGAGGGGATTTGAATTAATTCGTGCTTACGCTAGTATTGAATAAAATGACAGAATAGACATGTTTTATTGTGTTTTATTTCTTTCTTTCTTTATTTATTTATCTATCGGGTAGCGCTATTGTGAGAAAGCATCAGTGTGTGGTAAGTACGAAATAAAAATGGGATTTAACATTAGCCTACACTAATGTGGTAGGTTGTTGAATTTCTGGAGCTGGTGGAAAACGGAGATGATTGGTGCTTTGCTCCCCCTGTGGGTTCTCCATCATGTTCTCGGCATGCTGTTTGAACTTTGGGCACCGAGTCAGTTAGCAGGCTGTGGAGAGAGAAGATGGCCAGCAGTAACGGCTGCCAGGCAACAGATGGTTAAACACAGGGATGCCTCGCACAGCGTCCCAGTTCACGCGGATACCATCGTTCCTTGTCGTGATGAGCCACCCTCGGGCTGGCAGATTGATTAATACTAGCCTTTCATCTTGGAGAACCCTCATGAAGATACCATCGATGCTGTGGTGGGTGTCTCCAGACTGCTGACCTGACAATGGATGGCAACTCTTATAAATGACCACTATCGTAATTTTCCTGCCTTCATTACTCTCTGTGGTTATCACTGCTCCAGTTTCTTCCAGGCTGTATTCCGCAGCCCTGTTGATTAATGTGAAGTGACAGTAGCACAGGCTATTATTGAAATCAAAGGTTTATGTTAATGCGGTGTTCTTTCTATGCTAACAGCTCATGACATAGTGTTATTTAAAAAAGAGAAAATGTATAATTATTGACACGGTGAGGTTTTCTGTATTGTATTTATGTAACAGTTATGGAAGGAGTCTGCAGTGTTAGCGCCTTGTAACAGCTGTAATTTCAGGGTTTCCCACCAACGTCTGCAGTGTGTGCTTTGCTAACTAGACGTAACGACAAGGAACCAACTTGTTCCGTTGACTTTCCACAACATTAAGTTCAACTATAAATGGACAAAAAGTGTTCATTCACTTTCAATATTTCAATAATTCACACTTAAAATAAGAACGAGGCTGGAGAGAAAGAGACAGTTTATAGCTCTGCCGCTTTTTAAACAGCTAAACATCTTGATCATTAGGAAATAAAGAAATAATAATTGGATAATTCCTGTGGTATAAGAAGAATAAAGCACTTTTGGATGTGCTGCTACTGGGATCTAATCAAATTTGTCATGGTGATGGCGTCCTGTCATTTATTCCTTACTTCTTTTACTCCTTTTTTCTAAAGCATTGCTACACGGGTTTATCTTGCCTTGGCACCCTAAAGAGCCCCTACAGCTGTTTCCTAAGGCTAAATGAATTTGAAAGAATGCGAGATTTATTCAGGTCATATTACATCACTGCACAGTTGTGAGTGTCTGTGAGATAGTGTATGAGGTGCAGGGCAGATAGTGCCTCCCTCCAGGTGTGTTGCAATGCCCTGTAGTGCAGCACGAGCAGCGGTTTGAACGCGTCTCCGAGAGTGTCAACCTTTACCCTCCTGCTTGGTAATCGTATGATGAGGGAGAGCTGGCTGGTGGGTGGAAATTAGCAGGTGGCTAAATTTGGAGAAAGAAAAATCAAAATCCCGTTCATCCGCTGTTCCCTATACTGACTAGGTAATGTTCAAAGCCATGCCAGACATTCGACCTGGTCTCAAGGTTATCTCTTGTACATCTCAGGCGCTCGGTGTGAAGAGGAATGATAATCGATTAGAGTGGTGTAGCCCAACCCCCACCCTCTTTAACCTGGGGGTACATCTCAATGACTGGAACTTCATGTTCATTTTAACTTTGCGGCTAACTGCAGCCGTTAGCCATGCCTGACAGCCAGGCTTTACACGCCGTGGTTGCGTATACTGTGAAAAGTAGTCGCCTCTCCCCTCTCATGTGCACCGCTCCTCAATCAGCCTTGGCTCGCTGGCGATGGTCCGCTCCCTCTTTTCCTCTCTCTGGCTGAGTAATGGCCCGCTTCTCCCCTCCTGTCACCATGAAAGGTGGCACTGCCTCCATTCTCTTCTGCCTTTTTTTTTTTTTTTGAGCACACCCTTTCAACCGGCGAGGCAATCCCAACTGAGATCTCTATCCTGGTTGATTTATCTGCTGTATGGGGTTGCACAGAGTCAATCTTTTTCTCTATTCTACTCTTTCTCTCTCTCGTACATTTTCTCTTAAAGAATTCCTGATCCTTGTTTGAACAGAACTGCGTTGTTTGCATCACTATGAGCCTGTCTTTGATTGCATTTTAGCCCCCTAGTCTCAATAACAGGCATGGTTCGTTTGCAATATGACAAGCCCTTGCTAACAGAACTAATCTCCTTCACAAATGATTTTGCACTTTGGTGTCAAGAATTGGGACAAGTAGAGAGCAAAAAAAACAAACAAACCAACAACAAAAAAAAAAAAAAAACGCGCATTCTTGTTATCAAGTCTTGTGTAAATAATTATTTTATGATGGAGAAGAAAGCGATGGTGTATTGGTCACGGGGGTGGCTGCATCCGGACCTCGTGAATGGTGCCAGTTCGACATACTGTAAAATTGAAAGCTCTGCGAACGCTTTTGTCTGATATCCTCCAAAATCCTTGGAGTCCGATTTCACCCTTCACTGGTCTGCTAATTCTGGACGCACTACACTGCAGTCTTAGTGTCTTTACAGACGTTCTGGTGAGTCAACATTAGCTCTGATTTGTTGGCTTGGGTGTTCGCAAGCCCTTGCATCTGATACTTTTTTCTATTTGGCTTGTCTCTATGTCTGCCTGTATGCTTATGCGCTGTGTTGCCTGCCTCCTCCACCTCCCTTCCCTTTTCCCTCTCTTTCTCTCTCTCTCGCAGACACACTACGCTGCTCTCTATCCCCTTTTCTTTCTCTCTCATGCCGTGATAGTCATTGCCTGTGGTTTTAGAAAGAGGACTCGGTGTCCTGGTCTGCATGTTCATGGAGAACAGCCAAGATTCTGCATTTCTCTGCTCTCGGTTCAGAGCCGTGGCTATCCTGGCATTATATCCATCAAGGGTTCACGTTGGAGGAAAGGAGGATGCGTTATCTGGCAGTGTTTGATTCTAATTAGCCTGTTAAAAGCTGTACAACATCAGCAAGCAGTTTTCCTGTAGTCTTTCCTTGCCTCTCCTCCGGGAATCATCAGTGTCCTAGGGAGTGTGTCCGTTTCTAGGAGAGGAGAGGAGAAAGAGCAGGGAACAGGAAGGAGAGAAGCGAGGGGGATGGAAAGCAGTGCTAATCAATACAGAGTGCGCGTCAGCGGCTGAGAGAGAAGAGACGGAGCAAGAGAGAGAGAGAAAGAGAGAGAGAGAGAGAGTCTCGGCTGCTTGCAGTGAACGCTCTGTCGCTCGTCTCGGCGCTCGCTCTCTTGCTACGGCTCAGGCTCTGGAAGGTGAGAGCTTCAAGGAGGAGTGTTATTTCAGCTACCAGCGCATTCTGGGACTCATGGGGAGCTTGCATTTATTTATTTATTTACTGATTTTTCCCACTGCCGCGCTGCAGCAGATTTCTCTCCTGCAGCAGAGTTCGCCTTCCTGCTGCCCTTCTTTGTCATCTTATATCAGTTTTCTTCTTTCTTAGCTTTCGTAGCCCGTCTTTCTTCGTATCCTTGCATCTTTTTAGAATAATCCATTTTTCCTCCTGGGATGTTTCTTATCACTTCCTCTGCAGTGGAGGGGCCGCCCTCTGAGGGAGAGTGGTCTTAACAGAGCGTAAGCTCTACCTGAGGCTGGAGGAGAGAGAACGGGGAAATAGAGAGCTTCACCTGGAGCACTTTTGCTTTGCTCAATTAAGCCGATTTTAACGTTCCGATGCATTAATTAATGGCTGTTGTGGTTTCCATGTGAAAGCCTGTGAGAATTGCCTTCACAGATGTTTATGATTCTGGCAAGATTGCATTGTTGTGTTTGATTTGCAGACAAACCACTCCGGTTTTTCTGTCTTTTTATTTAATTGGGAATTGAACCAAGAAGAAATAGCCTAGAAAGACAGCAACAAATTTGCTTCCCACTGGATTTTGAGGTCAGATCTAAAAGAGACTGAGGAGCTTGTTTTTTTTTTTTTTCCCAATAATTTTTTTGGCTCTTTGGAAACCTACTGCAAAAGCCTTGAAGGGGTTTTTTTTTTTTTTTTTTTTTGGTGTCCATCACACCGTTTTTGCTGAGCTGTTTACCTGTCCTGTGGATAATGGCCGACATGGGCTTCCCTCTCTGAGATGTCTCGTGTGCAGCAGCTGGGACAGATGGGAGGTGGCAGGGCCTGGTGCGGTACTTCCTGCCCTAAGTTGGAGGTGCTGCTGCTGGGCTGGGAGTGTGGGGGAACAGCCTTGATGGGCATAGGCACCTGGTGGAGGTTGGCATTATCACTGGTCCTGCTAGTCTCCTTGCCAGACAGAACAGCCAATGCTCGTGTGTCTTCCAGTCTGAGCACCACACATCACGTCCACCACTTCCACAACAAGCATGGGACTGTACCCATCGCCATCAACAGGATGCCCTTCCTCACAAGAGGGGGCCACGGTAAGTCCTCAACCCATGTCCTGTCCACACCATCTTTCCATCTCAGTTGCGTATAGCACTGATATGATTCAAACAATTTTATTAGGTTCGAGATCTTACTGTTGAGATCACATCTCACATTGATATTTGCAGCCATGATTGGCATCATGGTGTTATGCAGCACTCCATGCGCCCTGCACACATGCTTTGATCCTTGCCTTTATTCCACTCTTTATAGAACACATTGGGAGGGGTCTCAGGCTCTCTCTTTGCTATGCTGCAGATCTAGTAGAGAGACAGATATGAAGAGCAGGGTACAAGTCATATGCTATTCACAGTATCTTAAAACTCAACCTGAAAATAGCTATCCTTGCCAGTACTTTCACCATTGTATGTTAGTCAGTGATCACAATCTGATCACAATCTTCTCCAAATACAGCTCTGTCATTTGCTGCATGGCCAGTATCTGCTTTCATGGTGTATGTATGATTTGTATGGGCAAACCTTTTTCTCAACATGTGGTATTAGTGAGTGTGCTCGGGGCTGGTTATGTAACAGCACCTCATTTGGAGGTTACAGTTACAATATTTAGAGTTACAATTTGACATGATCTATTCTCCGTCACAAGGGGGTTTGGCAGCATCTGGATGCTCTACATACGCTGCAAAATTGGAGGATCTCCAAATTCTTCTGAGATTTCCCCAAGCTTTTGAGCCTGATTGTTACCAAAAGTACCCTTTATAGCTGCTTGTCAAAAGACTACACAAATATGTATATTAACTGCCACTGAACAAGATACAAGTGCCATTTACTTTTCAGCATTTCCAAGAGCTATTAGTCTGTTGAATAAACAATAATTACAAAATAGAGGCAACCCACAGCGGTAAACACTGCGGCATAACCACTCTTTTAATCAAGTATCCATTTAAGTTATTTTCAGTGGAAACATCCCGTCAACTAAGAAACGATTAATCTTTATATTCTTTCATCTCTCTAAGAAATAAATGCAATAAAAACAATTGCTAATCTTTAACAAAGACAACAATATAAGTTATCAATATTATTGATTGGTAGGTTAAGAGTTCTAACTCAGGCACTGCGGAGCTGTTTTGGAGAGATCCAAAGAAAGAAATTTCGCTGCAGAAATTTCACACATCGCATGTATATGTATCACCACTATAAAAGCTGGGAGCATAAATCCAGCTTCCCAAAAGCATCTCATCACATCACATGGTAAAATTTAGAGCAAGCTTGATTTTTAGCTCTCTCTCTCTCTCTCTCTACATAGATTGTAGCTTCTTTTGGAATCACGTGATTCTACAATGAAAACGTCCAAATGGCACAGCAGAATTCCTGATGGGAATGGGAATCTAGACGATGGGTGTTAACTAGGGCTTTCAACACTCATGGAGCTTTATTTGGTCAACTGCTTTTGATTAAACTTGCTAAATAAATATTTAAAGAACAGCTTTTATCTCTGAGGGCAGAACAGTGCAAGCCCTCAAATAAATGCCCTTTTGCAAGATGGGGTCAGCCGAGGTTTTGTTGATGCTGTTAACCATTCAGAGCTTTAGAGAAAGTAGAGGATGTTATAAAGCACAAATCCCTTACCATGGACAGCTCTCCATTGGGGTATGGTGGTAATTTGAGCATGAATGAGCATTGGATGATGCATTTGAACCCAAGCTAAGCCTTCACATTTAACAACGGATGTAATTCTGCACATCAGGCTATCAAGACCACGTCTTTCAGTCTCCTTTTTCATTGGATTTGCAGTTGTCACTTTCACCACCTATATCCATCTCAACGTTAATCTCGTCTAGACTATCCATTTATCTGCTTCAGAATTTCAAGTGTCCTTACCATACAAAAGCAGGCCCCAATTTAGCATTTACATTATTGTAGTGTAAGCTGTAGTTCTGTTCCTGACTTACAAGGCCTCACAGTGTCGCAACCTCACAGCATTAAAGCCTGCTAATGTTCTGGCTCGGTTACACAATTGACGGAGTCAATCTAGTTGATACTGTGGAGCCTTTCAATTTGACTTGTTCACTTAATTATGTTGTAATATAGGTTGTCCCCAGCCGCAGATAGCAGATAATAATCCCTGTTATTTTTAGACACCCCTATCAAATTATTCTCTTTGTCCATTTGGATCATTTTGGAATGAAATCCTTTTTTGTATGCATGAAATGAATCTTTAATCCATGCAAATTTTGGGAAACCTGGACACCATCTTTAAACGTGTCTGTCCTAATACAAGAGAAGCAGCCTCCAAACCATTCACCCTTATTGACCAGTTTGCCAGATTCAATCAGGTTGCACCGTCCACACACGCCATTCCAACAAGTGGCAGGAAATTGATGGGATTTATATGTAGATTAGAGGTATCATGGTGGTCTGGGAGATCTCAAAGAGTCTGAGTGATGAAGGAACGGGATTTTATTTTGAGGGGAGGGAATGTGTGTCAGATCGAGTGTCAATCATAGTTCTGACATTTACATCATGTGATAAATGTCTCATCAATCATGGCTGTCATAGAGACGTTCCATCGGACAAGCACCAGCTACACAGTCGGCATGCAGATCACATCTTTTGTCTTGTTTATGTAGGCAATAAACATTTGCCAGAATCATTTAAGGCAACTTGAAAAACTGCCATGAAGTAAGACATCAGTATCTATTACATATCATGCAATTTAACTGTTAACTATTAAGGGACTGGAGTCATCTTCTGTATTATTGGCAAGCTTTGGGAATGGGCATAAATGTTCATTCATTCAATCATTTATCTTCAGTAACTGCTTTATTCAATCAGGGTCACAATGAATCCAGAGCTGGACTCGAGGCAGGAAAATCATGTAAAAATCTAAACTAAATATAAATGTAAAATATTGCGCACAATAATTCAAATCTTCCGCTCAAAAACCAAGGAAGAAATATCTAGTATCGTTATTCTTTTTCTCTCAAAAGCAGATGTTGCGAAATTATCGAAATATTTCAAACCAGTGCAAACAGATTGCCATCCTTGAAAACATGTGCATTTTTTATTTGCCGTCAGTATCCTAAAACCGGGTTGCTGCCTTTGACAAATAAGAGGATGAACACATGTAAAATCTTTTGTCATCTAGAACCATTTCAACACAAAAGAGATGGATGGCTGCTGACATGTGTATAATGGATATAAAAATACATAAGCAGCATAGAATACCATTGGCAATGTTTTAACAGTTCCAGCCTTTTGTATATACTATATATTCGTTAAATTGTATTTAAATCTAATGGATATACAGTATATATAAAGGGCTGGAACTGTTAAAACATTGCCAGGAAGCAGTTACATTAGCATACCTCTGAAATGGCCTCTATCCTTACTAGAGTTGCTTGCATTCTATTCAAGTCTTTACCAAATATTAATTGCATGGGTGCTAATCATTTTAAATGTAGGAGGTTTGCAGGAAAAATACAGCACTACAAATAAAGACAATGCAATATCTCTATCACATCATGTTATGCTTAAAATATCACTAATTGCACAGTATTATTTAATTAGTTCTTGAGAAAGTGCCAATAATTTTGTTGTAGACTGTACAGTATTTTAATCAAAATGGCTTTTTTTTACTTGCATTGTTACTGACTTGTGAGCATTTTGAATAAATCATACCTATTCATTCTCAATAAATCATCTTCTACAGAAAGGTTCAAGGTTCAAGGTTTGGACTTTGTTGAATTCATTTGTAGCCAACAAATCACAGGTGTTCACCCAACCTGAGAAATCCATCAAGCATGTGCATCAGTGGTAGCTCGTTCACAGGGGCAGGTGGGGCGGAGCCCATTAACGTACAGTACATCAGACATTCAACAAATCCCGATCTTCATAAAGTCCTTATTTACTTATACCATTTTAAATTCTGTTGATTACATCTTCTGAGTCACCCATGATTTAAAAATGGTGACGGGAACTACAGCTTCTGTATCAGACGCGTTTCTTTTTTTTTTTTAAATCCATGTAAGTTATGAAAATCCATCATTTTATTCCAGTTATCCCACAGTCCTTTCTCTGATTGGAAAGGATGTGATTACCATATTAAAGCTACATTGTCATCTAGCTAACTAGTGTGTTAGCTGTGCCCACTTTAATAGAGTTTTTCTCAAAACAGCTGAAAAATATAGGCAGCCCTGCAGTAGATTGCACTGTACTTGACATTTGTTGAATGATCTCCTCCTCACACTTTGACCTGTATACTGTTTTCTTCATTAATAATCCAGTAACCCTGAATCTCTATACTCTGTATTCCGACTTCCTTCAATCTCCGGCTTTTTGTTCTGCTCTGGCCGCTGAGAGCAGCTTTTCAGGCAGGTTGCACTCATCCTGACCTCCTCCTGACCTGCAGATGCATCCATGTTCTGCTGACTTTTCACAACAATCTCTGAGCATCCACCTGCAACAGCGTACATCATATCTCTGTCTCTGCCTGTTCTCTCACTATGTGTCAGGATTTTGTTTGCCGGCGGAGTAGCCCCTCCCTTTCCCTAATACCCAGTGGTCCATGTGCTGATGCAGGTGAGATGTTTGACAAGCAGCGGGTCCTGTCTGTTCACTCATGTCGGCCTGTGCATGCTGATTTGCATTTTCCCAGCCATCGCCATACAAAGCAGGTGTGCAGCCTCTTTCATTCACTGTCCTCATCACACACTAGTCCTTTCCGAGCCTTGAAGGACACGCCGTGATCTATACTGGGCATGGTGCCACATTCTCCCTTAATGCCAGGCTCCACGGCCGTGATGGATGAAGGCTACATTGGCGCAGCAGGATCCACCCTTGTTGCCGAGCAGTAAGCACTCTATAGATTAGACATTATCTGTGCCGGCTCACGCCAGTGAAAGTCGCATCCCATTAATGCTGCCAAGACGGGCTCAGTGCGTCCACCGCTCAGGGGTGGCAGAAGAAAGAAACAGGAGTAATTGATCGGTGGGAGAAAATGGTGCGTTATGTCTGACTGCTTCATTGTTTGCCCACAGAGACTTGAATACGGAGCTGTAATGAGGGGGCACTTAACCATGACCTTTGTATTCTCTGAACTCTACTGTTGGGCCTGCAGGCATTTTCTACAATATAGATCCTTAAGAAAAGAAGTAACTGGAGCTTGGGCAGTCACTGTGAAGTGGCATGTGACCTCCTGCACTGAGATAAAAACCAATAAATACAATTTAATCAAGAACCTAGAGGAATCCCGTTAGCACCAAACTACTGAGCAAGATATTGAATTGTTTTCTGCTTGACCCTGGGGTGGAGGGCTTGGCCGTAGTACCAAACAATCAGGTGGTGCTGCTTGTTGGAACTATGATAAACATTTTGTGACCTCAGTATTATAAGGTTTTGTCTGGAACTTTGGTCAAAAACGAGTTAACCATCTAAACTGCATCACTGTTTATCACATTATTATTCTTCTGTGGTGGGTTTTTTAGGGGTTCAAAAACATTTGAAGCAAAGGAGCGCAAAAGGACATTATGAATTCTCTGCAACCCCAAGCCATTTCTTTTAAAAATTATGGATGTATAATTTAGGGCTTGTAAATCCATTTTCAAATGGTATAAATGTTGGTAATGGTAATGGTAATGGTATAAATGTTTGGTATATTTCCCTGTTTGTTTTCTTGACTTCTGTTGTTCCACTGACGGAGTGTCGTTCGATGTTGTCAAGGTCTTAGTGGAAGTGGATGGAAAGAGGAATTTATGATCTTATTGCTGAACTCTTGCTCTAGTGCAGTATGTCAGCACAAGAAAAACAGCCAGTACACTCTTCATTTAAATGTGAATCAGTAACATTTTAAAATAGCAGCACATATATTGTTTTTCATAGTTAGAGAATATTGATATTCAGAATAATGATTTGTAAAATAAATGAATAAAACAAGTGACATCTTATACACAGAATATAGCTTGAATATAATCAGATTGATCTACTATTTCCTATCATAAGATTCCAGTAAACCAAATATTTGATTATTAAATCTAGACATTTTACTAATATAAAGCCTGACACACTCTTGTTTTTCAGCATTTATTTCTATGTAGAGAAAATGATCTGCCAATAGAATGAGAACTTTTGCCGTTTTAAATGTTAAAACAGGCTGAATAATATTATATTTCATCGATAATTATTCTCATTACATAAATGTACGCATAATCAAGATAATTTCACTTGCTAAGAGAACTTCAGCACAACAGAAAGCTACAATTGTAGCTACCATGCGATAACATTAGCATTAAATATAGCTGACCTGACATAGTTGTGTGTTATAAGTATATTCTCTTGTAGTCCATTATTGTTAAATATTAAAGGTAAAATAGCTCGTTTAGGAATAACTTCACACATACTGTAGTTTGGATCTTACATGATAAATTGAGAAAATTAAGACTTATTGTTTATAATGTGGTCTTAACAGACGCCGAATATTTATTAGTAATTTGATGAGATTAGGAGATGATAAGGAACAGCCACGTAGAACCTCATTAAACCAAATAGCATTTGATCTATCTGTTCAAAAGGTACTCGATTAGAATTTTGCTAATGTAAATGTGAAGTTACTTTAATATGAAGCAGTTTTGCTAGCTGGAGTATTGAAACTTTGATATCTCAAAACGGCTCCTCGCCCAGATAGATCCTTGCGATACTAAAGTCACGATTTTTGTTTCTTCTTTCTGTTAACCTCTTTAAGAGAAGGCACCGAAATAGCATTGGCAGTATCAGCATTTCATCTCCTACCTATACGCCCACATTACCCAGTCCTAGATTATATCTAGCAGGCAGTTACAAGGTGTGTGCTGTAAGCACTGGATAGGAAGGGCTCCTAAATGATCATTATGTGTACAGCTTTAGTAGCACACTGTAGTCATGTGTGCAGGCGTAAAGTTGTTGACGTTCCCTGCGAGCCTCCTCACTGATTACCCTCTGGGATGTTGGCTCTGAATGTGGCACGGAGCAGAGAGAGGGAACCCAGGCATATGCGTCGCTTAGGATTGCACCCGGAGGTCTCTGTAAAGCTGAAGATCAGTGCTGTGAGCCGTGAGGGGTGAAATCACACTCGTGAAGCCTGAGCTCTCTTTATATACATGTACAGGAAGATCAGGATCAACCTCGGCCAAACTATTCCTGAGCCGTGAATCAATGCTGTTCTGTAAAGCCAGCAGGCTACACCATTGGGTTTTTTTTGTTGTTGTTGTTGTTTTATTGTTTATTTGGAGCATCCTAGCATGCATATTTATTTATCAATACTACTAATGATTATCCACTTTTATGACCCAATAACACGACTCACCATTTTCTACTAGTCACAATCCAAATGAAACGGATTTATCTAATTAGATTTGTGAGTTTTACATGACCAAAGGAGCAATTCTTTAAATAATTAGAATTTGCCAACGTATATTTGGAATGGTTTGTTGAAGCATGTTGTTTTAATCAGTTTCGGGAAATTAACAAGCTACTTTTTATGAGGAATGTGGCGCAATAAAAGATGCAAGTTGTATGGTTTTTAATTGGGCCTGGTGTGTAATGATAGCAGGGCCTTAAAAAACATCCAGCTAATGTGATTCTCTTCAAGGCTATTAGCCTACAAAGACCACAGTAAACAATTTAACTCATTTCGTTTTAGCAAACATTTTATTGTTTTAGATATTGAGCCTAAACATCCTTTTTATAACTCCCAAGTAACAGCTCCCAAATAACAGTCAATTGTTCCTTTATTTTTATTTTTTTTAAATGACTAGGTCAATGAAAGACAGATTGAGTTGAGAATGAGAGACACACAGGGAAAATTGTGTTTTGCTTTCTGTTAATAATCAATATTAGCTCTTGTACAGGGAAAACTCCACGCTCTGATTTCCCTCACTCCTTCATTTTCTCACTCATCCGCTTGCTCAGTCACTCACTCACTCACTCCGTCATTTACTTACTCATTCACTCACTCACTCCCTTACTCAGTCACTCACTCAC
>JAQQZR010000011.1:4914282-4940988 GCA_030068235.1 Notoglanidium macrostoma | reverse complement strand
ATGAAAATGGAACTGCCTAGGACTTTTGCATAGTACTATATGTGATATATATATATATTTTTTTTTTTATCATTATTTATTTTTTTTTGGTTTAACCCACTAACTGTTAACTAAATTTTATATTTATTC
The DNA here is from genome assembly GCA_030068235.1 of Notoglanidium macrostoma. Taxonomy (NCBI): domain Eukaryota; kingdom Metazoa; phylum Chordata; class Actinopteri; order Siluriformes; family Auchenoglanididae; genus Notoglanidium; species Notoglanidium macrostoma. The sequence goes on along the minus strand of JAQQZR010000011.1, from coordinate 4,940,859 downwards.
AGTTATATAAATTTATATATATATAAATTGTAATATACATGTGTGTGTGTGAGGTTTGCAACTAGTGCATGATGCACACAGCACCAGATGAGCAACTCCGTTTTTGCACTTCGTGTTTGAAGGTCCCCGTTAATCAAATTTCCTAATTGGGCTAAACAGTGAGCTTTTGGAAGTAACAAGTCATTCATGATTGTAGCCAAGATTAAACTGAGGGTCTCAAGGGAAAGAAGTGAATGGAAAGCGGAGCCGAGCTTCAGTACTGTAATTTGAAGGAAATATAAACCATATTATGATGATGATCGTAATAATGATCATGATGTAATACAGGATAACATTGCTTTCCTTTTAACCATAAGGTCTGGCAACTCAGTCGCAGTTAGGTAAGGAATAAAGCATGTTCGGGTGTGTGGTCAGAGGAAAGTAATGCATGACAGGGGAAGGGGAGGGAGTTAGTCCTCTTATACCGCAGAGATTTTCCAGCAATTACAATTTTATAGTTACATCTAATGTTGTGGAAGGTCTGCAAAATTAGTTATATCAAAGCAGCTATAAACAGTAACCTCACTTAGGTATAAAGTAAACTATGACCTTATCACTGTACAAGATAGTGGAAAAAAAATGTTATCATAGTTATTGTGAAACCAAAGTTTTCCAGAAATGGGCAATCAAAGTTATTAAACAATCAATCAATCAATCAATCAATTGGTCAGTCGCTCGGGTAGATTTTCATTCTGGAGATTTAGTTGCAAAGGCTAATTATGACTTGCAATATAAAGACATTAAGTCAACAGTTTTATCCCTTTTAATGTGACATTTCAGAAAGTGCTGTAAGGTCATAGTTCATCTATAGGAGGTTGGTTTGGTTCAGCATTTTAAACTCTTTATTTAAGAATTTTCTGTAATGTCTCTGCAGGTAATGAAGCTGTGGTGCTGAAAAAGTGGGCATTCGCCCTTCAGCTCATTACCATTCTAGCAGAAAAAGGCCACTTTGGGTTGGTTAGATTAATTACATGCTATAATTTGACTGGTGGACAAACAGCAATATTGTCAGTGCTCAAAAGCAATTACAACAGTAGCATAGTGGAAGGACAATGGTTTAATTAAACACTGTCAACCCAGGTAGGGTTTATGATCACATATTGTTTGGAAGAATGTATAAAGAAAAGCCATGGATTATTGTAGGTTTTCTTTACTCCACTGTTTTTCCTCTGCTCCATGTTATTATTTCCTTCTAACAGAAAAAACTAAATCCACCCTGAATGATTTCCAAGCAATTAATCAGTTGACTTTTTTAGTTTTAACTCCTGTCTTTGAAAACGTCTATTTTCACTTTGGCTAATAGCATCCTATGTTACCCAAAATGCCTTTTGATAGTGGCACCAGTGGGATTTAACCTGTGTTTCATCTCTACGTATATATAGTGATGCAGCAGCACTTTAGTTCTTTACGCCAGGATCAGAATACATGAATTCAGCATGATTTTGTAGTGGCCAGCAAATTTCTAGCATCAGGGCTCTAGTATAAATGTCAGAAGCGACAACCAGGTCTTGTAGTGTGACACAATTGAAGAACAGCGATGTGGCGTCTGGGACGCCCCCCGGCGAAAATTGTAGCATTTTTTTTCCTTTTTCTTTCCTAGTTTGACAACTCCTATGACATGTTTCTTGACATTCCTTCTGTAGCCATGACTGAAAATGTCTTGACCCTCCTCGACGACATATGGACATGAACTATGATTGGTCAGGGTCAAACTTGTAGTGTTGCCAGTCTCCCAACCAAGACACAGCAAGAATCTACGGCACTGTGACTGCCTTATCTGTAATCATCATGAAAGACAAAAATATATTGTGTAGTCTGATCCCAGCGTTAGCCTGCCTAGCACTTTGTACAATCTGCCCAAACAGATCAGCCCCAAAAGCTTCCAACTTTCATTATAATACTGCCATTGGTGCCATTGTGCTTATCATCTCTTAGATCGCTGACTAGATAAGCCGAGTCTATGCCATAAAGGAGCACAGTGTCATATAACTGCACTGCATTCTGATACTTTGAGTCCAATGTTTGCACCAATGTCTCCACAAGTCCTATATTGGCTCATTCATTTGACATTGAACATCACTGGAAAATGGTGAGTGAGAAAGGAAGCTCTTGCTCTTGTGTTTTTTAAGAGCTAATCTGACTGTTGTCCCTTATGTTTGAGATAACTGATTATTTTTTTCTATTAAACGCCCACTGTGATGCCGGTGCAACAAACAAGCATTAACCTCTCACAGGAACGATGAAAATACAACACCAGCTACCAAAATAGCACCAGAACCTCTAAAAACATTACAAATATTTCAGGGTGGAGTTTTCCTTTAAACAGCTGCGAGTACGGAGGGAGGGAACCGGGAATGCAGGCTGACATTTTCTGAAGTTAGAAGAAGGAAGAAAGAGAAAGATATATGGAACAGATAGGAGAGAAGCGCTCCCTTGCTCATTAAGAAATTATGAGCTCAGATTGCTTGTTATTAGGGAGGCTTGGTGCTCTGGATTATATTTTGCATGGATTTTTTCAAATGAAAATGAATAGTTTAGGATGCTAGCACTGCAGACTCGTGCTCCACTTCTTGGGCTACCTTGAAATGGCATTTTCACAAATAGATGATGCTGATAAGATAGTTCAGCCTTGCTGATTAAATTTACCGATATTGTTTCTCATAAATAGTAAACACCAGTGTGAAGCAGGAAGCGCTCCTGATTTCAATGATTGCCCGCAATGTCAATAGGCGTGCTTGAGAAAGCACGGCCGAAAAATAACGTGACTCCAAAAAATGTCATGACTCGCAGATTAAAAACTTTGTGAATGTGCATGCATGTGATTTTCTTCTTTGTGAAGCAGGAACAAGTAAAAAAGATGTGGGGGGAAAAAAAAAAAAAAACGCATCTCATATCGCGCAGATGGGAGACTGATGAAATCAGCAGCAGCCCCCTAGTATGTGTCAAGCCACGTCCCAGTTTGTAACCTAGCAACCATTAGAGAGTGAAACGAGACCGAGGCTCCTATAGCTTACTGTACAGTGTGTTAATACACAGAATTATCTGGAAGCATCAGTTCGCTCCTGTCCTAATTCTTTCATGTAGAGCTTAGAGTTTCACCAAATTGATGGTTCTATGCATCGTGCGTTGCGTTTTCGAAGACGCAGATGTTTTCCGAGAGGTTTGACGAGCGCTTCCAAACAAGGCTGCACTCTGTGCTTTGGATTGGCACGTTGCTGCAGTAACAGTCCCCACCTGAACTGCAGGCTTTTTTTTCCAGTTCCCTCACCCCTGGGTGGAATATGCATCATACAGTGGGAAGCTTGGTTGTTTGTCCATGTGCCCCCAGCTCTCCTGAAACCCCCCAGAGGAATGTGTTGTTTTTTTCCTCTCTGTCACTGTGAGCCTGGTAGTAAGACCCGGTGCAGAGGAAAATGGTTTCATTGTTAATGAGGAGATGGAGTGAAAAATTGATGTTATGGTTTCTTATTTAGAGACTCTATGTCACCCTGAAGTCAGTTCCTGGATGCCACAAAATCATCCATTACAAATAGCTATTTAATGATTTCATAACAGAAACTGTTGCTTATTTTTATTCCATGTGGTTTAGGGACATTTCTTGCTAAATAACCAGGTTGATGGCATGTTTATTTGTAAGCCAGAAAGAAAATGGTGCTCCCTCTGAAAGCAACACCATCACTGAACCCTTCCTGTCATGTACCTTCAGCTCCAATCAAACCAATTTCCTCACTCTGCTCCACATCATAACTCAGCTTGATTGAATTTGCAGAGGATAACGCCTTTAAAAGACGAAAATTTGACAAATTTAAAAAATTATAATTCTGTAAACTTTAGGTATCGGAAGCGGAAATGTCTTAACCGGTAGTAAAGTTTTAGCGTGTTAAAATCCGAACAAGAGAATTTAAAGATTCTGTTATATGCAAATTATTAACAATTATTACATCGCTTGACGTTATCTAAATACCGTATATAGTTGGAGTTGCATAGACTAGTTAGTTGATTGATCACTGATGTGGGGATGTCGACTAGTTTGACCCTTTTCTTTTGGTAATTGAATGTGATTTAATTTGATATCACATTGTAAAAATTATACAAACTGTGGAAAAGATGACCACTTCTTTTTTTTTTTTATTATACTATAATGTGCAAAAGTCTGATGTACATGCAAAGACAGGCTGTAAAGTAAAGATGACTTCAAAAATAATTAAGAAAAATACTACAATGTTCAGTAAACAGTAATAAACTAAACCAACGTCAGAGTTTGGTGTGACAACCCTTTGTTTTTGTTTAGTTTTTTTTCCTTAAATTAGTAGTCTCATGTACAGTTTGTGTAGTTTTCTTAAGAAATGAGCGGTAAGTTTTATTGAGCATCTTGGCGCATCTGCTACAGTTCTTCTGGAGACTTTGTCTGTCGCGCCTGTTTCTTTTTTTGCAGCAAAACTCTGGAGCCTTGATTAAGATCTTTTTGTCTTAAAAGTGGTCTTTTATGTAATATGTTGCTGTCTTTACTGACATACTAACGTTTTTCAAGTACGCATTATTTTTAGGAAAAGTAATGTTCGGAAAGCTAAAATGTCTTTTTGTAGTAACTCAGTGATGCAAAATTCATAAAATAAATATGCATAAGGAAATTTGTATTAAAAAATAGGGTGCCTAAGACTTTTGCACAGTACTGTAGCTATGATTGTTAAAAATTAACACCAGCTTATGTGGAGCAGGAACATTGAGTTTTTGCCGTTGGTTTACATTCTTAACTTTAGCTGGAAGAAAGACAGGACATCTATTTATAATTCAAAAGTAAATCAAAGCATTTCCACATTTTTTTGTGAAATATTTTTAAGTTGAGATGTTGAGATTGAGGCAGGAAAAACAATTCTGGAAACAACAGATGTTTTGGGGGAGCCGTTTGCTGAAATTCAGCCTCAGCATCATCCAATAGGTATTCGCTGGCTACCTTTTGAGCTATCCTGAAAAGCACAAATTTAATACTGTTAAAACCAGTGTCGAAACAACAACACAGTTGCATCCAGATACCCTGAGAACAGCAACCTGTATTGTGTTCATCATGAAGGACTGCTGGGGTTTTTAGCCCTAACACTGTTCTCTTGAACAGACTAAAGAAACGAAATTGCATTTTTTTTCTTCTCTGTATGTTCCTCGCCACAGACGTGAGATTGAACTGCCAGGTACCCCACTGCTCCCACCTTAAATTATTCACTCAACATTGTCAGGCATTAGAACAGCAATATGTGCCACGGTTTTGTTTCAAGTTGTTCGGAACAACATCAGTTTTGCTAATTTTAGTGGTATAAATGGCGACCTCGGTCCAAACTTTCACTTTATATATAGGTGCTAAGAGATAAGATGAGTTTTGCGATATTACTGGCACTGCCTCATTGCTGATGCATACATTAAATCAAAGTGAAGCCCTTTAAGAGAATACTATATGACAAATATTATTAGGAAAGTCATTTCCATGTATTTACAGGTGAATCATGAGCCTGCATCACTGCTCTGATTGTCAATATATGAAATGATGTTCTACTCAGAACTCAATTTGAGGGGAGATATGAGGGCGTATCCCCCCCCCAACCCCCCCTCCCCCCTCCCCCCCATCCCCTCCAACCCTTTTGGATTGGGCACATTATGTGCTAACACTATTGTTGATAATTCTATTTAGGTTTAAAATTTATGCACCAAGTTGCATGTAGCATTTATAGACAAGCCTGGAAAGTATGCAATTTAAATGAACTCACTATAGAAACATCAGAACATCAATGACTTTGTTAAGTGTGGCATGTTGCCAGATGGCCTGGTTTGAGTGTTTCGGAATCTGCTGATCTCCTGCTATTTTCACGCACAACAGTATTTTCTGTTTATACAGAATGGTGTAAAACAGTAGAAATGCCTTGATGAGATGAGTTGATGAGAGCGGTCAGAGGAGAATGGCTAGACTTGTTCATGGTAACCCCATTAACCATTCTTTACAAGCATGGTGAGCAGAAAAGCATCTCAGACTCCACAACACCTTAAGGAAGACAGGCAACAACATGAGCAGGCCACATCAGGTTCCACGCCTGTCAGCCAAGAACAGGAATCCACGGTTACAGTGAGCACAGTTTCATCAATCTTTTTCCAGTAGTTTTGGCACAAAGATTTGCATATTTCTTTTTGCTTCGAGAAGTATTATTATTAACCACACCATTTTTCAATGGTGGATCAATGGTTAAGACTCTGGCATACTGCTCAGAAGGTCAAGGGTTGAAGCCTCAGCACCACCAGGCTCTTAACCCTCACTGCTCCAGGGGCGCTGTATCATGGCTGACCCTGTGCTCTGACCCCAGATTCCAAGCAAGCTGGGACATGCGTAGAAGGGAATTTCACTGTGCTGCAATGTATATTAGCCAAATAAACGGATCTTCATCTTCTTCTACACCCATACTGAGATCATCTTTAAATTGATCTTTTTTTTTTTTTTTTTCATTCCTGACTGTTTGACATCTAACTATAGCTAGAAGCTTTATTTTGCATTGCTGCAGGGTCAATTTATTTATGTCCAATTCACTTTAGGCTCAGAACAGCAGATAGGAAATTGCTGTAAACAAACCCAGCGAGCAGTAAAGATTTATATCGGTGTGTGCATTGTATTCACTCTGAGTTTACCTCTGTGTATAGCTGCAGCGGCGTTTGATTGTGTATCCACATAAAGTCCATATCACCAGCCCTCCACTGACACATCGAGGAGCCTCAGATGTGACTCAGTAGTTAAGGCTATGCAGAAAGGATGTGAGGTCAAAGGCAATGCCAGAAAACCACTGTAGTTCCATCAAGTAAGACTCTTACCTCTGCAAATTTTAAAATAAATGTATGTATGAAATGAATAATTGTATACACATAAGCAGATACGTAGTAACTGAATTGCAGGTTATGATCTTACAGATTCATGGGTGTCTTTTAAACCCTACATTTTCTTCCCATATGCCAAAAACATGCTTGTAGGTGGATTGGCTTCTCTTGTTTGCACCTATGTGTGTGTGAATCTCTGTGGATGGGAGCTGGTGATAGACTGGATTACCATTTGGGTGCATTCAAGCGTTAAGCTTTAGGCTCTGGAGCCACTGTGACCTTGACCAGGACCAGAAGGACTTTTTTTCTAAATGATCGAGATTTCAGCCAAACCCTGTATGTGAATTACAAGAAGGATATTTGGAAGTAATTTTTGAAGTAATTGAGGTTGTAGGTTTGTTGCTGCTTTATAAACTTTAATCTTGATGGAGAAAAGCATTATTTCAGAGGTTAGTAGTAGATGGATCATTCTTGCTCTAAATACATCTTACGTCATGGATTAAGCCATAGTCCAAGGGTTATCCGCTGGCAGACTGAGTACTGGATGCGAACACAGCAAAGTATTTCAGTGAAAAAAAACCTGTGATTCAGTGACTAGTTTTCAAAACATGGACCATCTTGGGTTCTGTCTGTTCCTCTGTTGTGGCTTGTTGCTGCCACACTCTCACAGCGTTTACGGAAAATAATTACCTGAAGGCAACTAATCAGAGCAGAAGCTAGCTACAGAGTTACAATGTAACAGGTTTTCACAGATTTTCATAGATTTCTCATTTAAAATGTATTTATTTTATTCAGCTTTACCTTCACTTGTTTGATTTGACAAGTCAATGATGAAACAATGGGCAGGTCAGAATGTGTTTATTTTCCCATGAATCATGCATTTCCCAGAGTTACATGCAAATGCAGGGTCCACTGTGCAAACAAACCAGGAGGGCGTTTCCACAAATCTATGTGGAAAAAATAAAAAAATTAAAAAATAAAAGGAGCAATTAGTCAGTCAATTGGCAATGTCGACAAAGCACAAATCAAAATGAGTAAATGAACAAAGGTCATGATTTGGTTGAGTATACAAATAAACAGCAGGCGTGGAATCATCACTAGCAGCAAGACTTCACTATGTTCTAATGAAAGTTCCAGCTGTTTAAATGAGAAGCTGTGATTGTCTACAGGAACGTGTAGTTATTATTCTGAAGACGGTGATTGTGGATATTACTCAAATGACTGATCCCGTGGCAGAGTCTGCAGTTGTGTGTTGTGGGAAATGCAGTCTGCTGTGGACGTGGATAGCGGTATGTAATGTACTTTCACACCGTTTCAAATTCCAAACTCAAATGTCTTGTCTGTTGAGTCTGTGGCTGTTAACATGAAGTGCCACAATGAAACAAACATAATGACTGCTAACTGTAATCAATTCATCCATCCATTATCTATACCGCTTATCCGTCACGGTCGTGGGGAAACTGGAGACAATTACAGCTGACTTTGGGAGAGAGGTGGGGTACTCCCTGGTCAGGTTACCAGGCTGTTGCAGAGCTAACACTTCGACAAACAACAACTCACACGTTTGAGCAATTTAGAGTAGCCATTTAGCCTAATCTGCATGTCTTTCTGGGATGCAGGAGAAAACATGAACACCCAGAGGAAACCCACCCAGGCACATGCTTACTTCGCACAGAAAGGCCACCGGTCTGCCGCAAGGTTTAAAGCAGAACCTTCTTGCTGTGAGGTGGCAGGGCTAACTACTACACCACTGTGGCACCCCATGAACTGATCATTAATGGTAACTGTTGTCATGTTAGAATGTTGTATATCAGAATGTTTGTAAGTAAGGAATTTCGCAAACCTTAGTTGAATGTCCCCACCATAGACATTGGTTTACATCAGTACCTGCTGGTTGGAGTGTGTAGATGTTTCCCATAAGGGGAAATCAAAACAGGAAGAGCTTTACTTAGCTAACATTCTATCATTATATAATTAAGAGCATCATAAATTTTGCCAGAGATTATCAGACAGGTCCAAGTCTCACGCTCAACTCTCACAGCCGACCCTTATGCAGCGCAAAAGAAACCACAGCTAATGTTGTTGTATTCGCGCTCGCAGATTTCAGCTCGACAAAACCAGCAGTTCACAAAGTCACAGGCTTTCAGCCATTCTGTTTTCAGACACCAGCCCATTATCTCTTGGAGTGCATTGAGGAAAGCAATGGCATTTTCACCTTTGACACAGGTTTCCAAATACCTATAACGTCAAGAAAGCAACAGTGCTCAGACATATCAAATCACCAGGCACCTGAAAAGCAGCATTGTTCCTTTGTCTGATAAGATGTTTAGGTAGTTTGCCTCCAATTCTTTCCTCTTTTACAGCGAGACACACAACACACTGCTGCATGAACTGTTGTTTCCTCACAGTCTTTAGAGTGCCGGTTCAGCCAGTTGCCCCTACGTCCATGCCACTCTTTCTGAGAGAGGACGTGTGCCCCCGCCGTACCTGTCTCCATCCCCTCACAAGAGATTTGAAGGTTGACACAAACACCAGGATGACTCAAGCCTTGTTTGTGTTGCTGGGTAGCTCTGATGGCGCAGCCCACTTTCTTCACAAGTTCTTCTAGGCCTTTCTGTCTTTCTCTATCATTCCCTCACGTACATATACACACCTCATTTACCTCTATGCAGCATTGCAGGCAAATAGCCTTGAGAATGAAGGTGTGTGCGCTTGGGCGTATGGAGAAGAGACTCACTGTGAGAGTGCTACGTAGGACAGACGACAGGCAGACAGCTCTGCAGCAAAGAGAGAGAGAGACAGCAAGAGAGAGAGAGAGAGAGAGAGAGAGAGAGGAGAGACTGTGCAAGCCAGGTACAAGTAGCAGAAAAGACCAGGCACAAAAAAGAAACATGAGTACACTGAGCCACTACACTAGAGGTGAGGGTGAGACAATGGTTCATTTTTTATCTGAGAATTTTTTAAAAACGAAACAGGAGACATTTTTAGTACATAAATGACAAGTTTCAACAAATAAGAGAAAGTGCAGCAAACTATTACATTTACCTTAACATTTCACCTTTTTCTGTTAATGAAATAATAAAATATTAAATCACAGTGCCTTGGATAGATGCCTAAGTATTCACCCCCTTGAACTTTTCACTTTTTGTAGTGTTACAACTTGGAACTGGAAATGAACCTGATTATATGCCATAATTGTACACTAAAAAATACTGAATTGAATATTTTATGAATTACTGGGAAATCAATATTACCATTAGTGATTATTAGTATCCACTGTTGTTTCTATAGTAACAAATTACACGGGGACTTGTATGACGGATGCTCCTCATAAATGATTTTTTTTTTAAAGGGTAATTGTTGATATGGTAAGGTTTCTGTGAGATGGGTTTTTTTTTTTAGTATTTTTAGTATGAAGCTATAATTTAAGCTTTCTGTCAAGCTTTCAGAACTTCTTAACATAAGAAGTTGCATTTTTGGTTCATGAGAGAGGAAAAAAAAGACTGCTAAGGGAATAACTGATAGCTGTTATAATGTAAGCAAATTAATTTCATGGATGTTCTGCGTTATTGATTAAATGTACATTTTTATAAAGGAAAAAAAAAATGATAGCATTGGCAACCTGCTGTGGTGGAAGAGCAATAAAACACTTAATATTTTTTTTAACATCATGCCACGTTGAGTGTAATTAATTTGTTACAGCTTACAGGAAACTTATAAATGCCTATTAAGCAACACAGTTCCACTTTCTTGCTGATGTGTCCAGGTGTTTGAAAGCTGTTACCTTGTCAGTGAATTTCGCTGCTCTAGGGAATTTTTAGCTGCGTGTCAGATCGCTAGTTAAAATGTCACAGTTTTGAAATTGCAAATATACACAGAACATGGGCTTTCTAACACAAAGTACAAGCCATTTTTCCAGACCAATTGTAATGAATAATACATGAACGAATCCTTCCCTTCCATGATCATGCCTCACCCATTTCTGTTACAACATATAATTCAGTATAAAATGTTGCTTTTAATCTAGTAATAATATAATTTGGCAGTGGAGTAAAGAGAAGACCTCCACTCATAGTCCCTGCATCGTCAGTGTTCGTAGTGAAAAGGCCCATCCTGTTCTCAGAGTGCAAGTGCTAGTAGCACCATTAAGAGACAAAGACTCCTGGGATGGGGTGAGATGGGAAAATAAACATGACACCAGCAGGCACATAAGTGTTTCTTAGCAAAGACAGAGATTCAGCATCCCAGATGACTAATCTCAGTTTTATTACGTGTGTTCACTCCATTTCATGGTGTTCACAACAATTCCTGATGAGTATGTGGTGAGTGAGTGTTGTCACTGATTCCTCTCACAGCACAAACAGACAAATGTTCAGAAAAATAACTTTGAATTCAGGCCAACAGCCAATACACTAATCCACACTTTCAGTTTTACACTGTCACTTTTTCTATATAACTACCCATTTTATGGCCCGTTCCATTCCATTAATAATGGTAGTCTAGGAATGAATGACATTTGCGGCGTTGTTTAATTGCTGATTATTCACATCATATAGCCGTAATGTCATTGGTAGTATATGCTTTACATGTCAGATCAAGACAAAGATAATAAAACATATATATATATATATAATCAAAATAAAAACATGTACATTATTAAGATTGGTAATGGCCTTCGCAACACCTGGAAGTCATAGCTTTCATTAAGGTGAGAAATTAAACTGTCAAAGAATCAGCAAGAGTGATTGAGAATCATGAGAATTAAAAATTCTGATTAAAATTATATCTATTCAGAGTCCAAAAGTTATGGGGTTATGTTTATTCAGAGATGGGTTAAGTACAGTTTTCTGGGTGCGCCATTCAGATTATTCTAATCACATTTGTGCAGTTCATGCCTCCGAGGTTGGCAGATTTTCCATGAGTAGAAGCGTCCGAGACAGAGTTTTCAGTAATGTCAGGACCGCTGTCTTAATTCACAATCACGTACCTTTAAGCCCTGAAAAAATGCAGACTGAAGAAGGATTTTTGTTTGTGCTGTCAAATGTAATACCATGTAATAAAAAATCAAGAGACAATTTAAAAGTGAAAAAGGAAATAAAAGATGATGATATGTGAACGAGAATACAACACGCCATGAAATAAACATCTAACAGGAGACAGATGATAGCTTTATCTGTAAATAATTCCGATTATTTGGATAAACAATGTCTCTGAATAAGTTGCTGTCACCTCTGATGTCTGCGGACTTTAAAGAGAAGAGAGTATTATTTAATTAGTAGTAGCATTTCGAGCTCAAAATTGAAATTTCAGTGTGATAGTTTGTGGTTAAATCAAACTGTCAGAGAGTGATGCTGGACTGTGAGACAGACTCCACCACATGTGCCGTCATTCTCGAATAACTTCTGAATAGCAATTAAGTCTGTACTTAAACCTGAGGCCTGTATAATGATGTGCGCAATTTTGGTATTGCAGCCTCACTGCTCTCCATTATCAAGATGTTGAGGCGTCGAGGAAGGTTAACACCTTGCAAGGCCATGAAGGCAAAAAGTCATTTATTAATAAAATGTATTTTATAATTATTAGGTAAACATTGATATTAGTTTTATTTACTCTGTACAATAACTATTCACCAGTTATTAATGATATATTTTTAACTAGTTTATTCACAAACTTGAAATTAAAATGTTATCGAAAAAGGATTCATTCATGAATTGGCAATCACTGCTACCACTTATCCAAGGTGAGGGTCTATTTCCGACCCAGCTGTTGCGCAATCTCTGCAGGGAACTGGAAGCATGTTACACATCCTCTAAAAAGCGTACTCTCTTGTGGCTCTCGAGCATTAGCACTGCATAATTTATGGCTATGCCATTATTATTTCATGTGCTTACCCCATATGTGATGGCAATGCCTGCACTCTGAGAACAACACATGGGGTGGTTCTGAGTGAGTTCTGCTGTTTTGTGCTCAGCATGAAGATGTCTATGGTGTGTGATCTGGCAGCTTCATCAGTGTTTCGTGCTCCCCTTTAACCTGGCACCCTGGTCAGAGAACTGGGCCCAACCCATTAACGTTATATCTTTCTTTTAGGGAAGAAACCTTTCCGTGGGTCCTGTCCATGGATACTTAAACAGCTGTGGAACTTCTCTGTTAGTTTCTCACATTTATGAGCTACTCGTTGACAGGAGTGGAAGGAGTGCGGTCTCCTGCTGTTGTAGCCCGTCCGCCTCACGGTTTAAGGTGTTGTGTATTCTGAGATGCTTTTTGCCTCACCACAATTGCAAAGGAGTTACTGTGGCCAAAAAGGGAAACAGGGAATTTTGTGCCAATGGAATCCAATGGAAAAGAAAATCTCTCTCTACTTTCTACTATCTCAGAACAAACCATGTATACACGCTATTTTATCCAACAGAGGATGCGATGTATCCAGTTCTGCCACTAGTGTAACTGTATCCCTCCAAAATCACACCCCATCTGGACTGCCCACAATGGCATGCTGTTTGCACCGTTCCAGCAATGAAAATAGCACCCATTCGGCGTGACCTCTGTTTATACGCTCAGAGGTTCACGAGTAATATGATATGTAGGCAAAGTTCAAACATGATTTAGAAATCACAAGCCTGAAGATGCTTGTGAAGAAAGGTAAACTGAGTCCATTAGAAACTGTAAATGTCAGTAGTCATTGTGATAGTATAGGGGGGGGAAAATCAATGGGAGTGACAACCTGAGGCGAAATGACATAAAATCAAATCATATTCCTGTGTAGATATTCCTCCGCTCCACTAGCTCCCCTCCATCAGTTTTGCAGAAGGGATTTAAAACAGCCCTGGTGACCATATGCCATGTTTCTTCAGCGCGCTGGTGGACAGCTCCTGTCAAGATAAGGCTTTGTTTGCTCAAAACACTATCTAACTGGCCTTCTTCTCAGCTCCTACGCCTTTCTCTCTTTCTGTCCTCTTTTTCCTACCCCTCTTCCTTTACCTTCTCCCTTTCCCTGCTCACTCTCCCATTCTTAGCTCCCATGAGAGCTATTTTCACTCCTCAGCAGAGTTCCCAATAGCCCAGAATGCACCTTAGTGGACCTAACCTCGGCTTGGTTTGTCACATCCAATTCACTCAATTGTGCGATCACCAGTGGCAGGCTCTGCACTTCGGCACTCTCCACCTCCAGTGTGGTGTATACTATGTATTATGGAAATGGTGACTGAGAGAGAGTATTAAGTAGACATCTCGTTTCTGTGCTGGAAACTTAGAAAGGTGAAACATGCTCCCGACATGTGAACATTGATTAAGAACATTGATGTAAGGAAATAAAAAGACATCAAAGTAGTTATTCAGATACAAAGTGATGCAACCTTTGGTCGGGATTATGCAAGGTGTTAGGATAGAACAGACCCCATGGCTACACTCCTAATGAAGCTTAATGTAGCTTTCTTATCTGAGGTGTCTACAAGAATCTACACAGAGTCTTACTTAAACACACTGTTTTATTTCCAGGTTCTTCTACCCACCTGAAAACAAAGGCTTGAGAGATTCTTTCACCACAAGTAGGATGGTTATGCTGCAAAGCCAGTTTGTCCTTATTATGTCCTGCCAATGTCATTTCCGTCCTGACTTGAAGGGTTCCATTTCTAAGCCTCAGAAAAGGTAGAAAGTGCAAAAAAAAAAAAAAAAGAAAGAGAAAACTGCAAGCTGAGAAGAATAATGTCATTTTTCTTTTTTCTTTTTTTTTCATTCTGTTTTTGCATTTTTCTTTTGCAATTAGCATAAAGATCTGGGAACCAAACACCTGCTGATGTTTCTACTCTAGGGAGCACAGGAGAGAGAAAAATTGAGATTGAAGATAAGAAGATACCAATCAGCCAAATGGATTGAGAGAGAGAAAGATCCAAGGATGAAGGTTGTGAAAAGAGTGAATGAGGTCTGCTAGGAAGAAAGATGAAGGTAAAGAGATATGAGGGAAGAAGAGACCCGGGAGGCTTCATCTCAGCACCTTCCCACTCTATTCCACTCGATAGCATCTCCAATTCTAACCCATCACCTCAGGGCTGTTTCCAGAAAAAAAAAAAAAAAAAAAGGTCCATTGCATTTTTGCAGTAATTTACAGTATTTAGATCTGTATCAAATTCTCTCTGCGCTAAAGTGGGTGATCCTTCAAGCTCCACTTGCTTATCTTAGCATAGCTTGTCCAAGATAATGCTGGAGATTGTGATGGACTGATAGCAGAAAAAGAGATCAGCCAACACTCGTATACTATACGAAGAGAAATCGAGTGCTGACACTTTCTTGGTTACTATTGTCAAGGTGAAAAATGGGCGGGAAGACCACAAGATAGGGAGAGACAGAGCTGCAGGGTCAAGGAAGATAGACATGTATTGGCTCTGTGCAAAAAGGTTAGACATACAAAGCAGCATATCACCGCTATTTAGTCAAACAAAATTGCCTCTCCAGCCCATCTTCTTAGCAGCAGCAAAAGCAATGGAGTTACGATCTAGGTGTTGTTCTCCCTGCACTCCTCTCATCTTCTCAGCTAGCGCCAGGGAGACCAGTGCAAACACACTGTCAATCACAATCACTGAGCACTTCTCTTTTTATTATATAAAGCAGGAAAAGCTGCAGACACACTGTGTTGCCCTGAGCTGTCAATCAAGGCTTTAATGTCTTGCTCTTCTTTGTAACGAATTGCTAATCTTCTAGGCAGACTAGAAGTGAGCACAGTGTAATTGTAGTCTCCCACCTCACATTCTTTTTAGAGCCGGATTCTTACACCAACTGTCACTGATTGTATGTGTAGAGACGCCAGAAGTAGAAGAGAAGCAGAAGAGACTGCAGAGTAGCAGCAAAGGAAACATGGAGCCCATAGGTATGGCACACCCCAGCTGCCTGCCTGACAGAGAGGCTATTTTTACCAGACCCTGTGTTTTCATGTCTTTAAAACATCACCCAAACAGACAGCACTGCACAAGCCTTACAAAAATGGCATGCATTTTTTATTTGCATTTGTAATATTTTATATCACATTATTAAATGTTAATGGGGCATTGCAGCATGACCTAACAGCTGCAGAAAGAGCAAGCCTCAGCGAGTTGCAAGAGTGTGACAGGAAGCAGTGGTGTGTCCAGGCTTTTAGACATGGCGGGGCAAACAAACAGCACAAAGGGAACAAGAGCGCAATAAAGGGTATCACCACCATAGGCATTTACAGAATATCTGACTTGTTCCTGGAAAAATGCAAAGTGACCTGCTATGTATTGACTACCTTGAATTCCCAGACTCGAGAGCTTGGCCAGTTTCCCAGTACAACAAGCACTGTTCTTGTATGTTTGGTTTTGAGTCCGAGGCATGTGCATTTTTTTTTTTTGTTATGTCTACGTGCATTCGTTTTGGCTTCTGTTTTGTCTCCACCCTTGACCTGTCATTGGTGTGCTACGTGATTGTATCCAAGTGTTCCCACTTAAGACAGAAATCAATTTGTCTATTTATACCCTCCTGTTCTTTGTATTGTCATGAAGTCATATACAGTTCTTCTCGTTAAGTGCTGATCCTTGTTTCTTGTTCTCGTGCTTTCTGGTTCTGACCCTCAGCTGTAGTTCTCATATTCTGAATTTGGAATGTTCTCTGCCTCTTCCTTGTCATACACTACAGACATTGTTAATGATTATTGGAGGTAATTAAATAAATATCACACTGCACTTGCATCCTGCTTTCAGTCATGACGTAACTGTCTTTGGGTTCATTGCTGCTCTCTAGCTCCTAAAACTCAATGGATGTAGTCCAACAACACTACAGTACATATGACTATTTGACCTCTCGGATATAGCTTGTTTTTAAAGAGAAGGAAAGAAAAAAGTTATTTTTTATTGTTTCAGAGCTGGCATGACAAATGGGGTGGCAAGTCTTACTTCAAGGAAGGAACGTGTCACCCTGTACCATCCACATGGACACACTATTGAGTGAAACTGAAAAAGCCCATCACTTTAGCAACGTTTCAGGTTGCAGTGGGCAGTCAGCATGGAACGTATATACAGTATTTTCTGGAGTTGGTAGTTGCATTGGGTGGTCTGGTGGGACGTATAATTTCAGCGATGAGCAACAAAAGAGGCGGCATATGGACACTGTTTGAACTCCTGTGCCTCTAAGCAAAAAAACTCTCATGATTAATTAACTTGCTAAAAGAGTTCATTAAAATAACCTTAATAAAGTGTATAATTAATAACATTCTGAGTTTCAACACAATTTCAGCACCCCGTTGTGCCACTTAAAGGTGCAGTCACTGATTCTAATCCACTACACTTCTTGACATATTCCGCTAGCTGTCTGTTCTGTGTGTGCACTGAAAAAAAACCGGGTGTTCATACACAGCCCTGGCTCCGTAAACAGGGAAACAAGAACGTGGCTCAGGCCGCGCCGCACAACGCTATTCCAGTCAATTGCTGCATCTGAAAACTCATCCTGCCATAATATATAGTATGCAAAAAGCAGTACGCCACAACCGGTGGTGTGCCCAAACACTCAGTAGGTATTTAATAGTTGCTGAACAGTACCTGGATGATGTACTACATTCGTAGTATGTACACTGTGCTAACCCATAATGCAGCTGGAGCCCCGAATAACAAAAGAAGAAGAATTTCCCTGAGAGAAACCGAAGGAAAGCCGATCGCAGGGTCAAAATGGTGTCTCTGTTGATCTACAAAAGAAACAGTTTAAACATTTCTGCAAATGCAGAATCTTTTAATTTTTATTTTCGCAGCATATATGGGTGGCGGGGTACGTCCGAATTGTGTCCTTACTACTCGCTCACATTCTAATAGTATGTACTACAGTCATGGTCGGGTAGCAGGTACTTAACCGACATGAGTTCATACTGAGTCTCTGGATACCGCCTATCAGTACCAGGGGGTGTATTCCAGTCAATCACAGAACAGGGGGAGGGGAGGAGGTAAGATGAAGGTGTTGTGTTGTTGCCTTGGCTCTCTGTGTCCATGAATTTAGGTGGCGGAGCTTCTGAAGGAGCAGTGTAGGAAGGTGTTTGGCATTACATGTAAACTAAAATGTGCCAAGCATTTTTCTATTTTAATTTTGATAATTATGGCTTACAGCTCAAAAAAATTTAATTAAAAACATCCCAAATTATTGGAATATTTCTTTTCAAGTATGAGTAAATTACTGTTCAAGCAGTATAAATACTGTGTACCTCTCAGTCTTGTTCAGTACACGCAACCCCAGTCATGGGGAAGACTGCTGACTTGACAGTTGTCCAGAAGTTGATCACCGACACACACGAGGGAAAGCCACAGAAGGTCATTGCTGAAAAGGCTGGCTGTTCACAGAGTGCTGTATCTAAGCATATTAAAGAAAGGTTTACTGAAAGGGAAACGTGTGGTAGGAAAAGGTGCAACAGGGATGACTGCAGCCTTGAGACGATTATGAAGAAAAGTTGATTCAAGAACTTGGGAGAGCTTCACAAGAAGTGAACTGAAGCTGGTGTCAGTGCATCAAGAGCCACCACTCACAGATGTTTTCAGGAAAGGCGTCACAACTGTCACATTCCTAATATCAAGCCACTACTGAACCAGAGACAACTAGAGATGCCAGTTTCCTTTTCCAGCAGGACTTAGAACCTGCCCACAGTGCCAGAACTACTACCAAATGGTTTGCTGACCATGATACAATCTCTGGCAAAAAAATATTGATCACTACTCTTGGAGAATGTTCATTCAGCTGTTTTACTTGTACAAAAAAAAAAAAAAAAAACAGATCATATATATGTCACAAAACTATTTCATTTAACAGCTGACCATTCTGGCTTTGTAAAACATACCTCAGAAAATGAAATGAAATTGTTGTAAATAATGGAAATTTTTTACAGGAAACAATTATGGAATCACTCAATAATGAGGAAAGAATTACGGAATCACATTGTAATTTGCATTTCTAAAACAAATACCTACACAAGTCTAAATATGCAAATTAGTCTGTAGTTAAAAGAGAGTGCTTTCAGGCCTTAATGAGCTGTTGCACCTGGCTGACTGACAAGAAACACGGCCCCAACAAGACAGTTGAAACAATGGAAAGGATTATAAAACTCCCTCAAGAAGGTAATTCAACACAGAGAGTGGCTAAAAATGTTGATTCTTTCCAGTCAGCGCTGTCTAAAACCTGGTCTAACTCCAAACAAAATGGGAAGGTTATAAAAGCGAAACATACAGGTAGACCACGGTAGACGTCAACGTGTCAGGACAAAAGATAAAGTAACATGCCTTGAAAACAGAAGATTCATAACAAAAGAAATGAAAAACAATGGGCAGAAACAGGAGTCAGTGTTTTTGACTGAACTGTAAGAAACTGGCAGAAGGAAATAGGATTTATATACAGAAAAGCCATCATTATGCGCTAAACAGAAGAAAACAAGGTTACAGTGGGCTAAAGTGAAGCAGCTATGGATTGTGGGTGATTGGATGAAAGTGATATTCCGTGACAAACCATGAATCTGCATTGGCCAAGGAGATGTTTGGTGCCATTCCAATGAAACATATAAAGCTGACTGCCTGAAAAAAACAACCAAATTTCCACGGTCATTGATGACATGCGGTCGCACGTCATGGGGTAATTTTTCAGGATGATAATGCATCTTGCCATAGAGCGAAGAGCATTACATTTTTCTTCAGGAAAGGCAGATCAACTCAATAACATGGCCAGCAAACAGTCCGGACCTCAGTCCGATTGAAAATGTATGGTGGAAATTGAAAGAAACTGGTCCACGACAAAGCTCCATCCTGCGAAGCTGATCCTTAAACTGCTATAGTTTATATAGAAAGGTGGAACCTGATTGCTGAAGAATATTGTTTTCCATGCGTCAAAGAATTCAAGCTTTCATAAAAGCCAGAGCAGGTGGTACAAAGTACGAATTGGGAATTTTTGGTTCATGATTCCGTAATGTTTTCCTCATAATTGAGTGAGTCCATAGTTTTTTCTTGTACTTGATATAAAAAAAGTGCCATTAATTACAGCAATTTCATTGAAATTTTTGAGGTAAATTTTACAAAGCCAGAATGTTCAGCTGTTAAATAAAATAGTTCTGTGTCATATCTGTGATTTTTTTATTTATTTATTTTTTGCTATAAAGTGAAACAGATGAATGAGCATCCTCCAAGAGTAGTGATTACATATTTTTGCCGGGGGTTGTATTATTGTGCTTGATTGGCCAGCCAACTCACCTGACCTTAACCTATCTATGAATCTATTGTCAAGAGGAAGACGAGAAACACCCAACCCAAAAATACAGATGAGCCGAAGCCCACTATCAAAGCAGCCTGGGTTTCAGTAACATCTCAGCAGTGCCACAAACTGACCGCCTCAATGCAACACCTCACTGATGCAGTAATTTGTGGTACAGGAGCCCCAAACAAGTATTGATTGTATAAATTAGCATACCTTTCAGACACAGGCCATTTCAGTATTGTAACTCCTTGTTTAATTGATCTTAGGAAATATTCTAATAATTTGAGATACTGGATTTCAAATTTTCATAAGCTATAAGCCATAATCATCACAATCACGACAGAAAAAGGCTTTAAATATTTCACTTTATGTGTAATGAATATGGAAGATATGAAGGTTTTTCTTTTTTGAATTGAATTATGAAAAGACGCACCTGTTCATGATATTCTAATTTTCTGAGAGGCACCTGGTATCGTATTTTAGCATTTGTGTGAGAACAGTTTTGAGAGATATAGGAAGCATTGGGTGGACAGTACTGAAACAGTGCTTTACGTCTGCAGATAAAAGCATACTTTTGTAACCACACTTGAAATGTGTTATTGCCATTGGAATAGCAGGATAGCTGGCCTTTACCTAACTGTGATCGATGGCAAGAATGAGGAGAGATCGCTTGACTGTGATCCTGCTTCAATTGAGGGGAACAGAGAGCAGAATACCAATGCTTGAGCGCACAGCCCGAACTGCCTAAGCTATTCTGAAGCTAAAGCCTGTGGCTAGAATCCTGCCAGCATTCCCCTGCTCCATGCCTCAGGACCTACAGCACTAACAGCTGTTTGCAAAGACCACACACTGTTCCTGATCGATTGATTGGGATCTGCTCAGGTTCTTTTTTATAAGGAAATAACCCTGGAAACAACTTACAGTAACTCAGGGTGCAGCTTTAGTCTCTGTAAATGATGGGCATTAATGGGATTGATCCTAGTCGGACCTCTGTGTTTGGTTCTCCAGACCGAACAGACTGAAATAGATTTTCAATGGATCATGCACATCAGCTCTATAATTTACTCCATGAGTCTGTGGAAATCCTGCTAAATTGCTTACCGTCACAGTTTGCCAGTCAGCATAGCAAAATGTATTAATTAATCTAAAAAAAAAAAAAACAACTTAATTCCAGATCCATCTCCAATCACAAAATTATTATTATTATTATTATTATTATTATTATTATTATTGCAAACTCTGACATTTACAGTTTTAAATTACAGATTTACAGAAGACTTACAGTTCGTTACTTCATCCATACCTTAACTTTATCCCATATAGGCCTAATGATCATAAAATAAATGATACAAAAACATCATTAGTTTGAGTCACACAACATTTCTTACTCTTTTTGTGTAAGCTGATATTTATATTTATGTCTGACTATAACCTATATTTGTGTGTTCTGAGAAGCTGTTGCTGCTCACCATAAGTTACTGTAACCTTCCTGGCAGCTTGGATTATTCTGGCCATTCCCCTCTGACCTGATCATCAACCAGGTGTTTTCGCTGACAGACCTGCTGCTCACTGAATGGGTTTTGTTTGTTTGTTTTTCACACCATTCTGTGTAAACTCTAGATAACCATGAAAATTACAGGAGATCATCCGTTTCTGAAATCCTCAAACCAGCCTGCCTGGCGACTGACGACCATGCCACTGCAAAGATTACATATTTCCCCATTCTGATTTTTGATGTGAACATTACCTGAAGACGTTCTTGATCTGCTGTCTGCATGATTTTATGCACTGCGCTGCTTACACGTGTTTGGCTGATTGGATAATTGCATGAATGAGCAGGTGTACAGGTATTTCTAATGAAGTAGCCAGAGAGTGTATATGAACTACTACAATTACCTTGAATGCTGTATTATTAGAAGGGACAGCACTAGCACATAGGCTAATCTACGAAATAATGGAGCTATAAAATAGACAGGAACTGAAAGCCTGTAATTCCCTTGATCATATATAATTATTTCATCATTTAGATTTCATTTATTCTGGGTCTGTCATATTAAAATAGATATATATTGAATTCAAATTATATAGATAGGCAAAAAAAAAAAAAAAAGGGAATCTGACAGAACTGCCTCTGTTTGTTCTTTACTGTGGAAAATTGTTTTTTAACAATGAACAGCACCTACGTTGGGCCTTCATAACACATTCATAAGAGACAGATATTTGAGACGGATATTTTGAAAACTCCTCTCTTTATTTTGGCCTCCATCCTTTTATAATTTTTCACTGTCTTTAATATGATGTTAGCAATACACAAAAACTAACCGCGGAAGACAAGGATTAAAAATTATAGTAACAATGTGAACAGTGTGTCCATAATGTTCTTCTGTACTAATTGCTAAAGTGTAGCTCGATTATGGTCCAGAAGCCACACAATATGTCTGCATGTCTGAAGGAAGAAATTTATCATTCGTTCTATCCATATTTAATATGACTGAATTTTATTGCCAGTATTTCCGAATAACATCAATGAGAACTAACATATTGTAATTATTCCAGTTGCATTACCAGTATGCGAAGGGTCTCGAGAAATTGATTGTGTTTTGTCCTAATACAGGGACTTGATATTATGATATGTTTTTGTGACACGTTTATGACACTGAGATTTGCCAGTGAGAAAAGAAAATATTAAATTGCACTTCTGTTTATTGCCTACATTTGCAATAAAAGAATTGCAACCAATTGATTTGAAGTACACAGCAATTCATTCTCTGTTTGCCCACTTAAACCACTTCAGGCCTGAATTACTGTCTGTCAAAATTGAGCATGTAGCATTGTAGTAGCTGCGTGCCCCAATCACAGAATTACAATTACCGAATGGTGGTGGCTGCACTTTATGTTCTAATGCTGAGGGTGTTTAGGTAGGGCTTTTATTGTAGGATGCAGTGTTTATTAATTCATGGGGGGAAATGAGTGCTGCAGGGAAATGTAAAGGGAGAGCATCTGTAACCGTTTTACACTGCAATTTATTCATGCTTTAAATTGTGTTTTTGTGGTCCTTTCTGCTTTAGCTGGCTGGAGATCAGATGTATGATCCACCAATGTCCAGTTTTACTGCTCAGGACTTGGTGTGCTTAATGCTGCAGCAAGAAAGCATGGAGGGGAGGGATGTGTGCAAAGGGGGGGAGGGAAGAGAGAGAGAGAGAGAGAGAGAGAGAGAGAGAACGCAGGAGGCATGATCGAGAAACCTAAGAGCAAGAGAGTGGGTGTAGAGAGATGGGTACTGGAACATGACCTACTTCGATCATAATCGATTGAGGTTTGGGTTCAGTATGCACAAATGGGAGGCTGACTGAAGCCCACCCCAGCAGCACTCCTCTGAAGGAGACAAGGTCACACTGTTAGCAGCTTTTCTCTCCCTGTACTCCCTCCACTCTACTGCCCTCTGTGGCTCAGCCACTTCTTATAAGCTCGGGACTATTGGGACATACTCTCAGGGGTACCGCTCTAACTGTCTGAATGATAAAGCACATGATATCTGACAGTTCCATGTGTTGACAAGTTGGTGGGTTCTAACCAAAAGAAGAACACTGTTCCAACACGTAACTCCCAGTGGGTCCCTTTACACATACTGTTACCATAGCTTAACATTTGATGTTGTCCTTATAGACCTCCAGTGAAATGGTGACACTACCAGGCCTTTGTAGGGCATTCCAAGTGTTGGGGAAGAGCATGTGAAATTGGAATGAGCTCTCTGTGGACCTAAATTCTGAACTCTACCATAAAAAGACTATGATAGTTCTAAGGACATTGCATCTGGGGTGAATCAGACATTTGATGTGGGACACACAGCGCTTCGAGGGTGACCATGTTGAATGCACAATCTCCGTTTCTGCTTTTTATAACAGCCTTGCCATAACTGTCACTCCCCAGTGCCTATAATGGGGTACTCACAGAGGTCCATGTAAGCAACCGGCCTGCCTGGTGAATGGTGACAGCGGTTACATTTCAGTGCTTAACCATTAGTGATTAATTGATGGCTGAATGGTTATTTTTTGTTCTGTTTAGTTTTGTAGTGGCACTTCATCTTACCAATTTTGACAAGCAGCTGGACTCTGAACAGATGATCATCTTTAAATATTCTTTTTTTTCCATCAACCATTTTTTGCACTAGCCATGTTTTTACTTCTCGAATAATGCCAGAGACGGCAAATGAAATAAAAAAAAAACTTTTTCTTTTCTCAATAAGCTGCCTCAATTAGGATGTCATTGGGGGTGGCACGGTGGTGCGGTGCTTAGCACTGTCACCTCACACCAAGAAGGTTGTGGGTGCGAACCTGCCAGCTGACTGGGAGTTTGCATCTTCTCCTCATTCCTATTTGGGATAACTCCAGGCACTCTAGTTTCCTCCTAAAGTCCAAAGATTAGATCAACTGGCTATTCTAAATTGGCCATAACTGTGAATGGTTGTTCGTCTCTGGGATTGGCGCCAGCTCTGAAGGATAGGCAGTATACATGATGGATGGATGTGATTGTGTAAGCTTTAACAAGTGGTTCAGAAATGTTTAGAATGCAAGTACTTTAACTATGACCATTTTCTTTTATTTAATAGAGCAGTTAATAGAGCTGCAGGATTTTCTGTAAATGCTCCGTTTAATCCGCTGCAATGCTTTGCTGGTCCTGAATCCAGATACCAGTTTGCTAGTGGATGACCCCTGATTTATAAGCCACTTCCAGGATCAGAGAAATGATTATGCTGGCATAAGGGTGAGGCAGAACTTCTAGTCAAGATGTGGCATTTCTACATCCTTCCACCAAGTATAGCCAGCACTGTTGCCGTCCTTCATTGTTGTTTTTATATACAGCCGGCACTGGATGAGTCAGTGACAGGGATATGTGTAGCACGTTGAGAAAAGATGCTTTCATTCACCTAAACGTTCTCATTCATGCCACATGGCCTCATGACCACATAGAAAAGTTGCTCAGGTCTATTTTGAAAACGGCAGATTTTTTGCATCCACAAATTCTTGAAAAAATGAGATGTGTCACATTAAGGCAGAAAATCAGATTTGTGTCAGTTCATCCTGGAAATGTGAGCATAGCCTATGAGTAATGGATGGAACAAATGAAATGTATTGCACAAGCAATTGACCCTTAAATATGCTAGTAAGCCTCTCACAGGTAAACAGCCTGTGCTCAAAATATTGTTAAATACCATCCCATCAAAAAAGACATCAAAGGTTAGTGTATGTGTATGAAATTGCTGTAAAACCCATTGCTATGAACATGTTTAAGAACAAGGCATCAAAAATTACCCTTCCAGCTTATCTTGCAACACCCACTTGATATATAATACAAAATCCACGGATCATCCTTCCGCGGCAAACATCAAAGCAGGGCTGTCGGAGGAGGAGACACGGTCCAGCTGGAAAAATTCGATCTCTTGCCCGAGTCGTCGTAAGTCCCTCTGTAGTGCTGAGGAAGCACCGTGCTGTGTCCCAGTTAGCTGGAGAGAGCCTAATAAGACGGGTGTTAATTGTGTTGCTCTCTGTAGTCTCTTCAGCTACAAGCTGCCATCGGACAATAGGTTTAGCTTTAATTCGGACCTCAGTTGAGGAGAGTCCATATGTCTCACAGCTGGACTGCTCAGTGCTCTTACCCAAACCTATTTTTTTCCATGCTATTGCTTCTTTTTGTCCTTACCTGCCTGTATTTTCGTCATCTCTAAACGCAAGTGGAGATATTTGTAAAAAAAATAAATTAAAAAAAATCACTTGATTTGCTAAAAAATCAGGCAGCTGGATCCTATTAGCACTTCACCACAAGTTTCGTCTTGAAATGAATGTACACTGTGATGCACTTCATTAATAGTGCTGTATCTATGCAGCTACACTCCGGCAGTAAAGATGATTTAAAAGCAGAATACTTTTTGTAATATTTGGTGTAGTTTCGCTCATGTTTATGCAGCTGAGTCTGTGGCAACCCGAGTAGAAGAGGTTGGATATAATCACAAGTCCTTTATTAAACAAATCCAAATCAGCAGGCCGTAATCACTAACAGTAGGCAGGCTAAGGTCAATCGATCAGGCAAACAACACATGCAGGGCAGACTCAAATAAACAGAAGTAAAGCATCATGTTCAAAACCAGAGAAAACGAGTACAAAGATATGAGTTGGAGGTGGATTCTGATGTGGATATGGCGCAAGTCCTGTAAAATAGAGAAAATACTTAACATGCAAAACATCAGGAAAAGCAAGCATGTCTACTTGCTTGTTGAATACCTTAGTACCGTTTGACTTCTAATGACGTATAACGCCTCTATCTGGTGTCACCCAGAAGAGGATGGGTTCCCTTTTGAGTCTGCTCAAAATCCATCCATCCATCCATTATCTATAAAGCTTTATCTGTCTGGGTCGCGGGGAAGCTGGAGCCAATCCCAGCATCTTCGGGCGAGAGGCGGGGTACACCCTGGGC
>JAQQZR010000011.1:4847881-4913108 GCA_030068235.1 Notoglanidium macrostoma | reverse complement strand
TCTTTGGACTGTGGGAGGAAACCCACGCATGCACGGGGAGAACATGCAAACTCCACACAGAAAGGCACCCTGGGTGAACCCAGAACCTTCTTGCTGTGAGGCGACAGTGCTAACCACCACACCACCTGCTCAAAATCATTTCAAGAATTTTTTCCTTGTCTGCTGCTTGCTCATTAGGGCTCAAAATCTACATGCAGATTTCTCAGAAGCTGATTTGTGACAATGTGCTTATTACTAAAACTGTTACCTAAATAAAATTGAATTAAATTATGTTGCACATAGACGTTCCAGTGTTTTGGGGTGTGGCCCAATTATTGGCTATACAGTTAAGTCTTTCAGCAAGGAAACTATTATCTAAAGACTCTTGCTTAATCAATGGACGTGGGAATGGTTTCTTTTCAGCTTCTCCCCTCTAGGGCAGGTTTATTCAACCACAGTCACCTGTAACTGGGCTCCTGACTTAATGAATGGCCGGAATTTGCAGTCAATTGGGAATCGATGGCAGTAATTACATTTAGGAATCCAGAGTCACTGGCTTTTATTTATTCAATTCTTATTAGAGCCACATTATACACACATGGCCATGCTATGTGAGGAGGTAATTTATTACCACAGTTTGATTTAGTGTGGCTTCAGTGGGCTCAGCTTGGCCATCTGCATTTAAAGATTTCCACATCCCTCTGGACGTTTAGCAGCATGTACAGTACTGGTGGAGTCAGCAGTAAATATGCAGTATTCTCAAGAGGACTCGGGAGTTGTGTTAAAGGTATGGCTGAATGCTTATTCTGGTGCAGCGTAGTTCAGGTAGCATCATGACTGTCAGGAAGAGCTTAAGTGGGAGGCGGCGGAAGTGCTGCTTGGCTCCCCAGAGACGGAAATATATGGACCTGCGATCCTTCTCTTTCCCTTAGCCTCTCTCTCACCTTATTGGCTCTTTCCTCAAGCAGCTGCTAAATTCCCATTCCACTTTGACAAGCGAAGAGCTCGATTTAATTAGAGGCAGTCCAGAGGATGGGGAATAGAGTTGCCGAGTTTTACCTGTCATATCTCTAGCACGGCTCTCCGTCAGGCAGAGAAGCGATACATCAGCTCCAGAACCTGTTCCACTAAACATGTAACATCTTCACTAAGCAGTGGACACTGAATGGACCTCAAGCTCAGTATGCTCTGAAATGAACCATGCACGTATCTGATTCTTTGAGGAGCCCAAAGAGAAGCAGCCCAGTCTTAGTTGTATTGTAATGTAGCATTTAACCACATTGATCTCTTAAGGTCAAATTGACATGATCGGAATAATCTGCCACCTCCACGTTGACATAATGCTCCTTGGAGACATGAGCGCTGTTTTGCCAATCAGTTAAGTTTGACTTTTAATAATTCATAATTTAATAGTTAATCTTGTGTGATTTCTTTTTGTACAGTATGGGGAATAGCTAATTAAGATGACTTTCCATAAGCCAGCCTTTGCCCTTTAAGCTTTATATAATTACATGTCAGCCTTTTTTGAGCTTTTTTATTTCATGAGAACAATAACGCGAGGCTGTTTGAAAAAAAAAACACATACTTAATAAAATCACTATGCGGTAGGGTTTTTTTTTTTTTTTAAGTTTAGTGTTTTTTTAAGAAACAAATTATGAACGTACACTCAATTCTCTGCTTCAGGGGTCTTAGACATCAATACACAATGTTATTTAAGTTAAGCGGAAAACAGGGAGCCAGAATCCATCCAGTCCACACAGCTAAACCCAACTACTTTCCCTCTACAGAGAGCTTTTAAAAATGATATGGATTGTCTTTATGTAATAAGTGCATGCATATGGTTTTTATTGAGTGCTTCATGTATTACTTTGCTTTACAGAGGCCATATGCACTGATATAAACTGATTTAAAGAGCTTTATGCGTTGACAGTTTCTATGGACTACAGAGTGGCGTAAAATCCGTGATGGATTTACCTCACAAGAACTGCGTGGTATCTGTGACATCTTAGAAAACCTGTAAAAATTCGAATGTACATTTCCTCACTCGTTAATATGCTATTTAATTATCCGTCCCAGTGGTGCTGTAAGTGGGCACTGAAAGGAGGCTAAAAAACCTGTTACCATCTGTTCTTCATGAATATATACTGTGGGACGAGTGGGTTCATTGTAAGCAGTAGTGCTGAACCATCACTTGTGGTGCTAAGACTGAAATCGGGGTTTATGTTAGCTCTGAACCACATCTGATGGCCAATGAAAGGCAGCGGAGTGGAAAGTTCCCGCACTTGACCTTCATCGTTTTGGCACACGATACATGTGAACAGTGGTGAGCTATACACCTGGGTTCGAGTTTTCATTTTGACTCTGCTTGTTAGAGCTTTTCAACAGCGTGTGCCATTTCTGCCACACATGCCTATGCATTTTATACATTATGCAGACATTATTTTTGAACAACTCGAGAGCGCAGTGAAACATAAACAAAAGCTGTCAGAGGCGCATCCACAGAGGCCTTCATCATGCAGAAGCGCAGTGCCTGAAGCTCCATGATGCCTGTGCAGCCTGCTGGAGTGAGACCCGGTTTGTTCAGGAGAATGTTTTATATTCTAATCCAGGCCTGTCATTTATCAAGACAGAAGGAAGGCGTGGGGAATAAATGTTTAAGGAGCAGGCTGTTATTCCTATATACATTTCCTTCCTTCTCTCGGTGTCCTGTCATCCGTCGTCCCCCGCAATCAGAGACTTTCCTTATCCCCTGGCCTGTACCTAAGGCCCACTTTGCTTGTACACATCACCCTACTTCAGCCATGCTGTCTGATGCAATGTTTTATTTAGGGCTGTGAGACCGGCGATAACCTTATGTTGATTGTAGACTTGCAGCGAAAGCTAAATTGATTTGTATTCTGCAGTGGAGCTGGGCAGCTTCACTGCCAATTCGTGAGCTGCATGCTGTACCAATCACCCTCAGGACAATTGAAAGGCTTATTTCCAAAACCTGTTAAGCGTATTTTAGTGCAATCAGAGAAAAATCTAAATTTCATCTAATCAGTTAGTGTTTCAGTATTTGTGGTATGGTGGACCTAATTGACATTCGTCTAACTGAAATTTGATTTTTCAGACAGTTTCAAAATGGTGAGTGAGAAAATGTTCAAATAGGTTTACTTAAAAGCCCATGCATGATTTTATATAAAAAAAAAAATAATAAAGAAATACGTTTTTAAAAATGGAAAAAATAAACATAAAAAAATGCAGTGGAATTCACCTGTGACTCACTAGAAGAGAATCTATTGGACTTTAGACAGCAACGCTTATTTATTATCAGATTTTTGGTTCATTTAAAGGTTCACTATGTAGGATTTAGCGGGCTCTATTAGCAGAAATGGAATGTAGTATTCCATGCAGAATGTTTTCATTAGTGCATAATATAACCTGTAACTTCGAATCATTGGGTTTTTGTAAGCTTAGAATGAGCCCTTTATATCTACATAGGGAGCGGGTCCTCTTCCGCAGAGCCGCAGATGCGCCGCTGCGGTGGCCCAGAAAGGACAAACCTCTAGAGAGCACCTTTCTGCATTTCACATTTTAGTGGCAGCCTGACTCCAGAAGGAAGCACCAGAAGGATGACAAAGAAGGAGAAAGGAAGACAAAGTGGAAGAAGGTGCTGGCTAACAAGTTTGAGAACCCAAATTTAAAAAAATTGAAGGATCATACTTATAATCTAGCACGGACAAAGCACGGGAGTGTGAACGTAAGTACGTGGACGAGCACCTGACAGTCACTGTTCATTCTAATACATGCTTGGAAAGGGAGGGGCATTCAAATGGTTGAATCCTACATAGTGCACCTTTATTGTTTGAGTGACATTTTTTAACTGAACTTAGCAATTTTAGAAATAAGCTTTTCAATTTCTCTGCTTGTCTCTTTTGTACATGTTTTTCATATTATGTGGCTATTTTAGTGGTATCACCTTTTTATAAATAAGTGTACTTTTACAGGAATTACATTCACCTTGGGAATGCAAAAGTGCTCTGGGTTTCACGGTGAACCTGAAATTAAATTTTGTAGTAAACACTTCACCTCTGAAGGGCGAGCCAACGCTCCAGAAGTGTGGCAGTTGATTTTGCTTCTGCATTGTAGGAGTAAATATTTTTTCTACTTTCTGTTTAATTCAGCTGCTTATCATCATGGTTGGTTGTGCATTATCCTCTGTGCTTATGTATATTTGGGTAGATATCTCCAAAATCCCTTGCAGCAAACGGAGCACTTGAAAGAAAAAAAAAATGCGATCAGGTGAAATATGCATCTTCTAGAAAGAAAAGAGAACCGGTCAACATTCTCTCTAAGTTATAATCGTAATGCAGGCTTGGGGTTCATTAAACAGCCCACTTGGATGTGTATACTTGAGATGTAAGAAGGACAAGGAGAGAAAGAGAGACAGAGAGAAATGGGTGTGGGAAAGACAGAAAGAGAATTATCAATATCACTATTGCCTCACTCATGTTTACCAAAGCGGTCCTTGATGGACCTCTCACCTTTGAAGCTTCACTTAGTCCCCAGATGGACAATTATTTTCTCTCATGGAGACATCCTACCCATGTCAATGAGCTTTCCACACACTGCAGCAACAGCCACAGGGTCCGTCTCTCTCTTGCTTTCTTTCTTTATCTCACTTCACACACCGTAGTCGCTCTCTCTGTCCGTCTCTTACAGTGTAATCCTTGTACAAACAATCACCATCTCCCACCATTTAGATCAGCGGATGCCTTTTATGAACAGCCTCATAATTCATCTTTCATTCGCCTTCCGTGATTTATAATCCAATTAGCACACAGCTTAATTGATGGCCTGATAGGAGCAGCGCTGGTCTGTGAGTGCAGTGACTTGAGCTCAGCCTGAAGCTTTTCTCAGTGTTGTCGTGAGAGCATCATGTTTCTAAGGGCCTACTGTGTGGCTGGAGAGAGTTTGATTAGATGGAAGCAGGATTGTGAATGTGAATGGCAAGGGATAAGAGACTACTGTTGTGTGGTATTAATGGTGGAGAGTGGAGAACCCTACCCATACTCAGAAAAAAGGCTTCTGTTTATAATCTCCAGCTACATACCACTATGCCTTAGGCATGTTGGGTAAAGTAAGCAAGCAGTGGCTTCTGGGGAAATGTTACATCTGCACTCCAGCTGTTTCTCCTCTCATGGTCAGGGATGCTATAGGATTACCCCAACAGCTTTCTTGCTGTGCAGCTCCGAGACTACAGTGGGTAGGAAATCATTAGTGTCAAGCATAATTGATGTGGAATCTATCCCAAGAGCACTGGGGCATACAATGGGAATACACCCTGGATGGGACGCCAGGCCATTACACACCTAGGAAACCTGCATGACCTTGGGGAGAACATGTGATACTCCAGACATATAGTAATCCAAGCTCAGGATCGAACTGTGCACAGCAATGCTACCCACTGCACCACTGTTAGTGGTCAAACGTCCACAAATATTTCAAGATGCTTTCAAGATGCAGTATTGTTAATTGCATTGTCTTACTCCAAAATGCTTGAGTGTAGAGAACCTTGGTCAGTGACCAGTGACCGATGCATGACGTGATGGCCTGATTAGCTGATGCAGTTTGTAATTGACAATCAGCAGTTGTTATGTAATTGACTAAACATTACCCTAACCTTAAACTTAACCATATATGATTGACTAATGCATTAAACGATTGACTACTTGTCCCACTCACTGGTTCTTCAGGCTGCAGTTGTCCATACTTGTCCACTTCTTGAGATTATGCTTATAATATGACTTCAATGTGTACAATAAAACTAATGCCGTATGCTTCTAGACTGCATCAAGCAGCAGCAGAGCTGACTGTCTGCACCAGAGTCATGCGCAAAGCATCTATACTACTTCCCCATGAGCAATTTTCAGCTCAGGATTGCAGTTGCATCCCAGCTGTTGGGAGCTCCTGCATCACAGGTCTGGGCATCATCCATTAGCTCATCTCGAACTTTTGTGACTGTTCTATTGAAGTCTCTAGGCCCATACCAGGATCTCCGTCTGATCAGACATGACCTAGGAAAAGATAGCGATAACTGGCTCAGGTTCATTGTAGAAAAAGGTAAGGATGAGGGCAAAAGGGTTACACCCCAGCCCTGGTCTCTCCACTACTGGTGATATAATCTATTCCAAATGAGAGAAGCTAATTAGAAATAGCAACATCATTTTCACTTTGGCATTCACTGGTGACAAGATGAGGGGATCCAGCTCTACCGTAAATCAGGAAAGTCATTACCCGTAGCGAAGTGAAGCAAATTAACGAGCCTGTCATCTCCGTCACAGAAGCCTCATAGCATCTAGCTTAAGTGCTGCACTTTCAACCACTTTAGAGATTGACACTTATTAGATGCCAAGTCTCCTTTGATACCCACCTGCGCATATATAGCCTGAGGATTTAGTACTCTCTGGCAGTGGAAAAAATAGCAAGCCAAGCAAGCAAGTGCTGATATTATGTTTTGTGCGTGTGTGTTTTATTTATTTTTATTTTTTTTATATGAAACAGTCATAATATAAGTTGTCTTGCCTTTCATTCCAGGCCATTTTGATGTAAAGCACCTGTAGTACTATAAACTGCTGACAGCCTCCTCTTTAAATGTCAAGGTTATTTCCACCTTCTCCCACAAACATCGTGCCATCATGCAGTATCTTCGACTGACTGCTTCTACTAATATTCAATATCCACCCCCTCTATCATTCACTACATCTTCTTTGGACAGTCGCAGTCCAAAAGCCCTTGATTGGCTCTTCTCTCTGCCCACTGCCCACTTCCTCCCTACATCTCAGCAGAGCCAGCCACCACAGGTGCTCTGGCAGCAAAGACATGCTGTTAGCAAAGCTTTCCAGCCTTTACTGAGTTTTGAGCTTTGTCATTTACAGCACAGTGGGAGCTTTTTCCTGCAGAACAAGCCAGATTCTCATCAACCTCTACTCTGGGAATCTAGGAGTTCCCTTTACTCTTGAACCACACACTAACATGCTTGCAAGAGCAATGCTCTGCAGCCATACAGCTACAGTCATTCATGTTTCTGTTGCTTCTATTGGTTTCTTCTTTGGTGGAAAAACTTTAACCACTGACCCAGAATCTACACTGCAACATATAGTAGTGTTAATGTTAGGAAGTTAATGAAGCTTCTGGTTGTAACAAAATACCAATCAATTATTTGGATTAAAACGATAATTGTTCTATATGGATACAAATACAGATACAGATACGAATAGGAAGTGAGCTATTCTTCTGCCTGGTCACAGTGGTTTAAATTAAGCTACTAGTTTACAGTATTTATATTTTGGGAAATATAGCCATCTAAGCTTCATTGAAAATATCATAAGCAGGAACGAACAAAAATGATAAATGCACGAGCAAGAAAAAAGAACAGTCCCATGTACGTCTTATATTGTGATTAATTATGAACTGATGTAGCTGAGGATGCAGAGCTTTCCCAGACCTTGCTAACAGCGATGGCTTTTTAACAACAGACATTGTCACAAAGCAGCTTCTGAGAAGTGTATGAATTCGGAATATAAACTTATGAATCTATAAATTTATATATATATACATGAGCAAGCCTCATCCAAATATCCAAAAAACATAGGAACGGTTATTTCCTACGGAGAAATAAAAAGATAGAGATAGTGCCATTGTGTCACACCTCTAGTTTTTATGTGAATTTGTTCTTACCTATACAGATTCAGCTGCTGGTTACTTCATAAATATACCATTTAATTGGAGTGGAGTTTAAGTTGGGGCTGGAATGCAAGAACAGAAGCATTAAAATATTGGTTCTGCTCTGAGGGAACTGATTTCTATTCTTCTGAGCTCTGTTCACATACATGTTTGGTATCTTTCTGGGTGTGAATCCTCAAACTGGAATTGTGCTTCATGCCTCGTACATGTATTTTTGCATGAGAGGTTTGGAAATAAGCACTGGAACTACTCAGTGGTCCTTGAAGCCATCCTGTGTTCTTCGTCGCTTCTTCAACACCTCTGGTTTCTCTTTCACACACATCTCTCAACACAGAGGTGGAGGTGAAAATTGCACAAAACACAATCGTGACTCAAGCTCTCGCCATCTTCTTTCTCACCTCTGTCATCATAATAGCCAGCCACACTGAAGATCTTTTTCATACTATTAAGGTCATAATCAGTATTATGTATACATTCCAGCACTGAAAATTACTATAAGCTTTATATACTACTGTGCATTTTTATCTCAGGCATATCATTTTAAATTTTACAGCAATGCAGTTTTTTTTTTTAATACATCCTCTATTCCTTATTATATATGAAATATATATATATATATATTTTCCATATAGACCTGGTAAACCACTTTACATTCATGGGGATCTATCTGATGGAAGACAAATCATATTTAACACATTTATTATTATCCAGTTACTCTCGAGTGAGAATGACCTTAACCGATTCTTGGTAATAAAAATCTGATTTAAAAAAAAAAAAAAGAATCAAATTATCTGTAAATTTAAATTTCCATCTGAACATATCTGTCTTATAAACCAGATTTTCATGTTCATCAGAGAAATTGAGCACACACTCATATTCGTTTCCTATTTGAAGAATTATAGCACATCACGTTTTATGGTGAAAGAACATCTCTTTTAATTTCACTCCTCACTACTTTCATTTAAATCATTAATATGGCTTTGAAAAGCTTTATAAATACACATTATACCATAGAAAATAACTAAATAGAAAGACGAGCTTGCGTCACATATCTAAAATCACAATGCAGATCATTTGGATCACTTTGAAAATCAGCCATATCCTACCAGACAAATAAGTGGAAATGAGCGTAGAGTGTGCATAAAGCAGGTATGTCCAGCACTGAAAGAACAGGGGCACCATGATTGTGTTTTCCCTCATGAGCTATGACTAAATTCTGTATTACCTCTTTTATCTGCTCTCCTCTACCACATTCTCATCCGAGAGATTTAAGGCTGACACGTCTTTTCCAGAAATACTTTACAATAGCTGAGAGCACTCTGAATATTTGTTTGCAGGCTGTGCAAAGTGAGCCTTTTATCAGATACAAAACTTCCACTTGTGATTGAATACTTGAAAAGAAGCCTCTTGCTTTGTACAACTTTCCAAAAAAAAAAAAAACAGTTAGTGGCGCTGCATTGTGTCGGGTAGCGTATAAAAGCAGGAACGATGTGGTGGCTGGATGTAAATTTTCATGATGGGGCAAATCCGGAAAGCAGCTTGCCCCACTGTAAAATGAATCCAATCCAATGATGAAATCAGTGTTGTAAATTGTGTTAGGACCATGATGAAAGATTTCATTCCGGATTCATCAAATCCTCACGATCCAAGATTCGCCCAAAATAAAAACACATTATGGTCAAAAATCATTCATTTCAAACTAATAATCCTGACTCTCAGAACCTTGGATCTGAGAATTTATTTATTTATTTATTTATTTTTATTTTTAGATTAG
The DNA here is from genome assembly GCA_030068235.1 of Notoglanidium macrostoma. NCBI lineage: Eukaryota > Metazoa > Chordata > Actinopteri > Siluriformes > Auchenoglanididae > Notoglanidium > Notoglanidium macrostoma. Next base: position 4,903,627 of record JAQQZR010000011.1, on the reverse strand, counting down.
ACCAGTTATGGAGGTCTGTCGGATTTGTACAGTAAAACAGTAATGGGTGGTAATTGAATATGAGATAATCTGGGAAATCTCAGCAGGTCTTTTATAGGGGGAATAATATTTATTAAATAATTCTCAGTAAGTTCAGACCTATGCATGGTAGAAATTTTCCAAATTTGAGGCCACCGCACATATATTGAACTATTTGTGAAAGTAAATAGAGGTGGTCACAGTGAGTATGTCGGAGGGGGTTACAATTACAGTTTAAACACCATACCACAGAATAATCTGGGATGATTATCATGAAAGACCAAGCTAGAATGCAGATGCATTTTAGGATTAACAGTAGAGGTGGAGCAACTTCGAAACAGTTTATCCAGGCGTAAGATTTGCAGCTAGACACAACACCTTCCAAGCAAAGCAAATGGGAATATAAGCAAAGGCTTAACACGACCGAACTTTCTTCATCCAGTTAGAAGCATATAGTACTACGACTATGTCCACACTAATACGGTTTAGTTTTAAAACGCATCACTTTTGCTACGTTTATGCTCGGTGAGTTTCTAAGCCGCGAGTGTTTTGAAAACGCTGCTGGCCCCATTTCAGTTTGAAAACATTTAAGTGTGGATGAGGGAAGACGGAGGCTTTTGAAAGCAGTGACGCAGACAGACGTTTGTTACTGATTAGATCTTATCAGTCACCACGTGTCCTTCCCTGATTTGTCACCTTCCTATCACGCAACCCTTTTCCAGAAGTAAACAAACGGCATCAGCCTCGACCACCAGTGATGAATGAATGCTGCACGGATAATGAATCGCAAGTGTTGCTGACCTTGTTGTCTTTGCCAGCAGATGTTGTGCAGTTAATTTCTTCATTTTATAATGTTTAAACTGCCTCCATGCACAGGAGGCAAGCTATTATTTGAGCAATCTGCAACTTACCAACCAACTGCAAAGCAGACAGTCGGCCTCCTGTTTATACCGGCATGAGCATGCCCAGTGTACACGTATGGTCATGTGATACGCATTTCTATGCGTGAGTATGGACACAGATCGTTTCTGATACAGAGCGATGACACTCGTCTGGACGGAGGTTGTTTTGATGTGGAGACTGAACAGGTGAGTGCAGAACAGAGACAGATTACAAAAGAATGATTCTGAAGTCGTTCCCGTTGCAGGTGTGATGCAGGTATTCCATTTGATTTGAGAAGATTAATCATGCATTAGATGAGTCACCCATACTGTTACACCGTTCTGTTGGTTACCCAGAATTGGGAGGATTGGTGAAGACTTGGCTTAGTGTTATTATGCATGTGTCATATCCTGACATTTGTTATTAGTGAATTACAAAGCAGGACAGCTTGGTAATACCTCAGCTATCACATCTAGTCACACAGGACGGATAAAAGGAATTAAAAATGTTTTTCTAAACAAAGGATCAAATTATTAAATGCTGTTCTACTCTTATGTACCTTTCACAAGTAAGCTTAGAGTGTGTGTTGATTATGGCCTTGTGGTTTGCTCTCATGTTTAAAGGTTGATTGATTAGGATTTTGAAACAGGGTGTTGTCATGATGGCGCCAAATTTCCAGACCGAGCTTCCCAGAAGGCTCTGTGCTCGTTAGGAGAGGCGCAGTCGCCTGACGTTAACCGTGCACATTGATATCTGTTTGAGTTTCTGTTTGGTGTGTGTCTTGCTTTTGCCCATTATTTCATGTTCCTGCTTTTGCCGTTTCCTGAATTTCTTGTTCCTGAATGGTTTTGTTTTTTAAGTATTAAAGAGGACTTCTGCATTTGCATCCGTCTCCCCGTGTGTACGCGTGTGTTTCTCCAGTGTGATTCTCCTTTCTTTTCTAGTCCATACAGTACAGTCTGCAATATCAGCGATATATAATAGTGCACACACATTTGGTTTTGTATGGTTTTGATTTAAAGACATCAGGTAAGACGTACTGTTCATTGATTGCCCAATAGCCCATGACACTTAAGTCTACTCAGTTAGTGGCCCTTCCGTTTATTTATGCATTTTAAATCAGCCATTTCCAAAGACATGGTCTGAATATTTATAATAGGAAAACATGGAACAGATGTTGTTCTGAGGCAATTAGGCTACTGTTGTCATGCTAGCACTTGCCTAATATAAGGCGCTTAGCCACCCCTTAAGAGTCTGTGTGGTAATAATTTAATATCCCTATCCTTTAGTATATAAATCATGCATGTGTAAACTATACATATAATCCCTACAAGGAGTCCTGAATGTTTTAGGCTATTCAGCAGCTCACAGCCTGGAGGAGTGGAACGGAAAAGCCCAGCTATGTTAGAATTGAAGGAAAGCAAAATCCCATTTCAGTCAGAGCTTACAGAGGAAGTGAGACGGGCTGCCCATGTGAAACCTACCATTTTCATCTTTAGCCAGTTTGAAGCCCACTTCAGGCATGGGTAAAAGAGCAAGATCATTTTTGACACCACCGTGTGAAAGGGCTCTGGTCCTAAATTGGCTCTTCCATTCACAAGGCGAGGACAGAGCAGGCAAGTATCAAGGCAGATTGTTTCCTTCTGACATTTTTCTAGCTTAGCTTTTAGACTAGCCAGTAATGTTTCCCTCAGAACTGAAAGCTCCACTTTAGTGAAGTGGCCCTCGTATTTGGTCTATACACAGCGATGCAGGAAGCATCTTTACAATGCTGGTGGATGACACCTGCATAATTGCATGGTCCTGTCGCTCTCTCTTTCATCTCACTGACCTCTCGGTGTCAGCACTCGCTGCTCCCTGGTGGGTATTTTAACAGCTTAGCATGTCCTCTGACCACAGAGGTCAGACAGAAGCTGCCCCTGGGACACCAGGCCTCTTCAGCTGGCATAATTGTGCCTGCAAGGAACAATACGACAAGACAAAACACTGCATTGTAAAAAGGAAATAGCCCAGGCCTGAAAATAGCATGCTAATGTTATACTTAATTTAACGACTAGTGGAAGGGCCCTGGGGTGAGGTCACAGCATTCAAAGCCAACTGGCTTGGTCTGAAGGCATTAGTGCAGCAGGACAAGGGCACAAACCCTCACACTTGCACTGTGTGGCAATGAATCATCTCTCACCAAAGTGAGGAAAAGCCATATTATTAGTGCCTTAAAATAACACTGGCAAAACGTGTACATCTTGATTCTTTAATTACGTCAAATGCTATGTGAAGGATTTTCATTCAATAGTCTTAGACACTAACATATGTATTTGAATTAGCCAATCCAAGAAATGGTTTCCCAAACAGCATCTTCTTGTCTTGGTTCCTCGTCCTCATTTCTTATATGAGGCCTTTATTTGGTCTGGGTGAGCTAATAAATTTTCACCTCTTGATATTTCCAAATCAGAAGAATAAGTATCCAGTACATAAATGAAAACCAATGCAAAAGATCATGGATGAATATTAAAACCATCCATGGTGCTTTGGAGTTTGGTAGAATTCAGCCCTTAGAACAAAATTATACATAATATAGATCACCATACCTTAGAGATTCAAATGCTAAAACCATGCTGGTTTAACTGCTGGATCATTATCAGCCTGGAAAAAGTCCCAGAATCTATGATAGACATAGCATCTTCCATCTAAGAAAGGCCCGTCATAGAGCAGTTGGCAATGGACACGAGTTTCCATGCTGTGCACTCGAAGCTCCAGAATCAACAATTTGAACTGAGCGTTCATTTAAACCGCATAATGTCTCGTTAACTGTTTCTTAAATTACTGGTTGAGCTTTGTAAATGAATAGCCCTGGAGACCCTAAACTATAGTACGATGATAGATCAGGTGGCATGGGATGGTTGAGACAGAAGAGAGCACATGAACAGCAGGTGAATTCTCAGTCCCATGCTATAGAAAGGAGCGTGTGAGCAGAGCTCATAAACGTTCTCCACTCATGTGTCACACAGGCCTCAAGATCCCAGCAAAAGAGGAATTATTCATGATGGAGGAGGATAGAGACACACACATCAGCACATTTGAAGCCCTGTATAAAAAAAAAAAAAAAACAGCGGTAGGACACGCAATTAGTTCCGTATTGAGAGAGAGAGAAAGAGGGGGAGAGAGAGGTGGGGATGTTTTGGCTGACCCACTTAAGCAACACAGTGAGGCGTAAAAACGCAACTTCAGCCGAAACAAATAGCACCTTCAAGCCTGGCAAGCCTTCGCTGAAATATGGATGGGCAGATTCACACTCTGAAAGAGGGCAGGAACACATGCCAGCACTTGCTCAAACTCCTTAATTATCCCAAGCATAGACTCCCAAGCATAGGCTCGTCCATTTTCACATTGATTAGTGAGAGCTGCTGTGTGCCTTCACAACTGGCATTTTGGAGGAACCAGGGCACTTGTTCTGTGCACACTAACTGCTCACACTGCTTTCACTCAGTGCTGCCAAGGCCTTAATGAAGATTAGGAAGTGTTTTTTCGAGCACCTCCTTCAGCTTGCTGCCTGCATCACTTCAGGTAATCAGTTCAGATTAGATTCAGCATTGCAGCAGGTATACAGACTGATTGGAATTACAGGTCAGCTTCTTTGGGGATCTGTGTTGGCAAATGGTAACGGATGTTTGTTGCGCCACTAAACCATCTTAGATACTGTACTCTGATAGATGGGAAGTAGAGTAATGATATCAGATGATTGTTTTCACAGTGGATAATGTTTTATTTTGTGTGATAAACTCCTTGACATCATGGGAGAGCTTTCAAGACATTGCATGTCCTGGTTTCTCGGCAATATGACAAGCTGCATTTTTTTTTTTTGTCTTTGTGTCTTCAAGAGAGAAAAAAAGAGAGGCTGGTGAGGAACTGACTGTTTATAGGTGCTGTGACTTAAGTGGTAACAGGAAGTAAGCTGTCTTGCGGATGTTTAAATCTATTTATAACTTGTTAAAAGTTCATTCATTCATTAAAATCGTAATCGTTGGCATACAAGTAAGCTGTGGTATAAGAGAAATAAAACATTAGGGGCATGGTATAACATTTGCTGTTATTGAAAAGAATCATTCACGGCAACATTAACATATCGCATCACGTTACATCACCCTGTCACTGATTATTTCGTTTACATAACACGCCATTTATTCCTTGCATAACACTTGTCTGTTACATAGACTTCTCTTTCAGATATTTTCAGCCTATATAGAACGGCATAAAAATACTTCAGTTACACTTTGACAAGTCTGCATAGCCAAAGGTTTCGATCATACTGTAAGTTTAAGCTGAATTGAACTTGTATTTCGGTTTCATGTCGTCTTATATTTTTGTTCCTTTGATATGTTTTTAATGTTATTATGCTCATATCTCTGACTCTTTCACACTGTATCCTGTCACAGTATTCTGTTGTACCAAACTGATCAACCGTGGGGTTTAATCCACAGTGTCAGCACAACAAATGATTAAAAAATCTCTCATTTCAGCATGCAATACTCCGTTAAAACAAGAACAGCATTTGCAAGCTGCATATGTGCTATTTTGGCTTATATGGTCTTTCAAGAATAAACGGAAATGTATCATAAATTCAATTTGCAAAAATGGCTTGACGGATCCTGGATTCAGGCTTTAATTCTGCTGTAATAACGAGCTGTTATTTTCCCTGCACATTACCCCATATTATTTGTCTAAAAATATACAGTACACCCGTATATACCATTAAACCACCGAAGGCATGAAATAGAAAGCAGGAACTATTTTTTCATCAAAGCACTGTAGTGAGATATTTTTTTTCTTTAGCAGGATTTGTTCAGCTATCTATCAGTCTTTCTCTCTCTCTGTTCTTTGTTCTATATCCTCTCTCTCAGCCTCTTTGGGTTCCTGCATGGTTGTCAGTGGTAATTAGTGGGAGTTTCAGGGTTATCTACCAGAAATCCTTGTCGAACCGATGGAACATTATTGAGATGACGTCTGTAGAACCCTTCAGAGGGGCTTTGAATTGTAGGTTTGTGATTGTAATGCCCCCCCCCCCTTTCCCATTTCCCACTGGTCTATATGCACAGCCTGCCATTATTTTCATCTGAAGGGGAGCCTTTTATCAACGTGAATACTGAATCTTGTCATTGGAGAAGTCAATCAATTCAAATTCGCCAGGGAAATAAGGAGCTTTCTCTTTATGAAATAAATCTATGCTTTCATCCCTAATACCAATGTTGTGTTATTACATAAAAACGGTATTGTTATTTAACAGAAAGCTACATGCAACGTACAGTCGAGGTCAGAAGTTTAAACATGGACATGAAGGTCATGGCAATATTGGGCTTTGCCTGGTCTCTTTGAACTCTTCTTTTTCTGCAGAACAATGATTATACAAAACATATCTTTAATAGAAAAAAACAACTAAGAATTTGGTTCGCAAGTTTTAATTTATTTGGGGTTTTCTGAAATCAAAATTGTGCATACAGGGTCAAAACGATACATACAGCACACCTAATATTTGGTTAAATGTCTCTTAGGTTTCACCTTGACCAGACGCTTTTGGTAGCCATCAGCAAGCTTTTGGCAGAATTCTGGTTGGATATTTGACCACTCTTCTTGGCAGAATTGGTGGAGTTCAATTTAATGTGTGTTTCCTGGCACTGACCCGACTTGTAAGCACGGTCTACTCTGGTCATTGTTTCCAAACACCTCAATCTTTGTCTCATCTAACCATAAAATTTTCCTCCAGAAGGCCTTTCTTTTGTCCATGTGGTCAACTGTGTCTAAAGCTTGAAGGTGTTAATTTTGGAGCAGGGTCTTCTTTCTTGAATGGCAGCCTCTCCGTCCATGGCGATGTGAAACTCGCTTGACTGTAGACAGTGTTCCAGCAGCTTCCGGTTCATAGCAGGCCAGTTGATTGACAGTTTCTGGGTTGTTCCTGACCATCCAAACCAGTTTCCTCTTAGCTGAGGGTGACAGTTTGGGTCTTGTACCCGACCTTGTCAAAAGTTACTACACCTCCCATTAACTTGTACTTGTCAACAAATCCTTATTATGTTGTGCACAAAGAAGCTGTAGTCAATCATGATCACTAACGGGAAGTTAAGAGGCCTTGGCAAATTAAAAGACATTTTGGAACTTTCAGCACCACTGAGTTAGTAATCTAATTAGGTCTATGTATAATTTTGACCCTGTGTTGATTAAAGAAAACTCTAAATAAATTCAAACGTGAACAAAAAATGGCATGACATTCATGTCCATGATGAGTGTATGTAAATTTCTGACCTCGACTGTAAAAAGCGAAACCCGTCTGCGACTGTGTCTGAGTTCAAAGCCTGACTATAGCTCAGACCTATCCCTAAGCAAATCCTAAACCTAATTGAACAAAACTCAATCTCTGGGTAATTGATTAAATGATTAATAATTGCTATATTATGACATCATGAGCTGATAAAAGCAGATGCCACACCTAATCCTCCCATAGTGAATCTAAAAATGGTAATAGTAGCAGCAGGACCTTAGACAGGGGAGGGCTGATGGGATTGGCTGAGGAGGACTGAGTGATCAGACTCCACTCTTTCCAACACCTCTTACACAGTGAATGACGAGAGACATCCAAAAAGATGAAAAACAGGGTGTTGTTTAGTTTTGAATTAAAATGCTATACTTGTGGTAGAGATCTGTAGGCTTTCAGAACTGTATATAGTATAAAATGTCAAACTTATGCCATGTGAAAAGTTTTCTCTGTCCCCCACACATACTGTATAAAATCCAAGTTTAACACTGAGAAGTATAACATATATCTTCTGGAATTGATTCTGCCAAATGCATATTTTCTGTAGCAAAGCTGTTTCTTACTTAAACGGAAAAACGACAGGAACTGAGGGTTTCTTCTGTCGAGCTGGCGTAATGTGCACCAAAAAAAAGCGCAATTTTTTTCAATTCTTGATAAATGTGTCTCTGAAACGTGTCATTTTTGCTTTTCCCTTCTCGCTTCTTCTGAACATGTTTTTCTCATTTTATACACAACTGTCATAATGCATACACTGTGAGAAATAAAAAAAAATCCTTTTTTTTTCTTTTTTTTTTTTTAATACAGGAAGGGAATCTATCAAGTAATGAATCAAAATATATGAAGAATGGAGCGACTGCTTATGCTTATGAAGACAGTTCAAAAGTGCTTTTAGAGAAGTGCTGCAAAGGATTTTCTTCGCCTACTTAGAGTAGCTTCTTAAATTCAAAGGTGTTCGGTCCTATTCTTAATGAAAGGCTGCGAGGGTTTTATTGCAGCCCGGGTGCGGTTGGGATGAATGGAAACATGGAGTTAGATGCTGTGACAGAGCTGCGGATTGAGAGAAGGAAGAGGGTGTGCTTGTGGGCTTATATAGGAACCCTGGTGGGCACAAACTGATATGTTTATGAAAGCTTTGCCAGTGGAATTAGGTCAACTAAGAACCCAACACTAAATTGCGTATAGATACCAGTTATTCTTCCATGCGGTAAGAATCTAAACTGTGGGAGTGTCCTCATGTTGCTCTTTATTCAGCAAATGTTCACGCTGAGTCTCGTTCGTCATAAGATCCTGCTAATTGGATGTTGTTTTTGATCTAAGACTGATTCGGTCAGTCTTTTTTCCCTCACAGCTGAAGTTTAATACCGAAGTAGAAATTAATTGCGTATGTTATTTTTGCCTATCAAGAAAAGACAAGACATCCTCAACTGAACTCGGTAAACTGATGGAGGTGTGTGAAGTTTATGCAGACAGCTGTTCTCACCTGCAGGGCTTCACGGAGACATGCAGCACTGACAGGCTTCTGGTGAGAGACAGGGGGAACAATTGAACAACGTGTAACATGGAGAAGATTCAGAAAGCTCTACATATGCTTTAACAACATCTAGGGGCCCATAGACAGCTGCTGGTATGGTTACGATTACAGCTATATTAAATATCTGCTCAATTACGCGAGTATGTAAAGCCCTTTCTTGGATAAATTGTTACCACTTTATTAGACCAAAATTTCTTAATTCTCTTGTGTTTGTTTAGAAGGTGTTGATTAATTTCCTATAAGAGCAGCTCTGACAGTAGTGCAGTACTTCCAATCACAGGTTTATACTACTGCACTTGTTCTAATGTATGACTGTTTCTATAGTAACAACTCATTCAGAGAGACCTGTTTGGTGTAAAATGTGTTGACAAATTGATGTCTTATAAGATGAATAAATTACTTGTGGGCTGTGGTGTTAATGGAAAGTAATCAACTTTGGTGGAACACCAATAATACACCACTTCAGTGTTGATCATTTTTTCTATAATATATCATTATAGGATATATATGTACAAGCATTCTCCTTTATTCTTTAACAGGAATAGATGACGATAGCTTAGCTGAGAAACAAAATAAATTCTACATATACGTCCAAACAAATTAGGGAACGCTGAAACTATAAAACAAATCATCGTCTCGCTCATTCACGATCTAAAAACTCCCACTTTCCCATTTTTGTGGTAGCTCGTTGCGATTTTCTGCCATAAGACCTGCCTATTCCCTGGTTTACAACATGTATTTAAACATCTGGTGTGTTTCGATGTGGGCTTGAAGGTGGAACTAGCATATTGAGTCTTAACATATATTCCAGTGCTGTAGGAACTGGTTTATCCAAAGTGCTTTATCCTGTGAAATGTAGGAGGTTAATATACGAAGGCATCCAGGGAATTTTGAGAGAGAGTCAATATTATGTTGCCTGCATTCAGAAATATGAGAGTCACTGCAATGAATGCTAAGCAGCTCAAGCTCCTTAGTTTGGTATATATTTTTTTCACTCCATACTCTGTGCTGGATATTAAAAAAATATTATATCCATTTTGAAGCTAATATTGATAATGATATTTTGGATATATGTTTGTTCCTTAAGCCTATTAAATTTAGCGTAGCGGCTATTTCCTTTCTTCTGTTTCTCCGCACGGATGAGGGAGAGATGTACGAATTTGCATTTGTTGACAAAGAATATTACCCAAGTCAAAAGCATTGACTCAGAGAATAATTATGGGCAGTCACATCTGTTATAATCGTCTCATTCTCAAAGCGCTTCAAAAGCCTGTATTGGATGAACTTCGTCACTGCTTTGAGGTTCTGAATCATTTCCTCTGTCAGACCTTCATCTGATGCCGAACCCACTCACGAGCAAAATGTGTGGCCTGGGAAAAGCCTTCACGTGAGCACATTTTGATATTTTCTATTTTTGAAAAGTACAGGTTTTCCTGACCTGAAATGAGGTTCTCTTTGGCATGCATCAACCACAAATATAGTTCTAGCACATTAAACTCGGGTTCCTTATAAAAGGAAGAATACTGCATGTAAAGATTTCATGCTGGTTCCACTGAAGACATCCTGCCTTTACATGTATAACCCGATCTACTTATGAAAAAACAATATTGCTGCCAAACTGGAAGGACTAGCAAGTCTACAATGTGAAATTATAATGGGAGTTATCATTGACTATCAGCATCATCCACATTAGTGTCTGTCACATCACCTGAGGTACTGGAGCTGAAATAATCACTGATTAATTCAGTCGATTCTGTCCTGTCAGCTAGATTTCTTATCATTGCTGTCTTTACTTGGTCATTTAAAATTTTTGAAGCTCTCAGAGATTTGTCTACAGTCTGAATTAATGAGGCTTAGCTATCCAACAACTTGATTAAAGCTTGGCATTCGATGTGTACAGAAATCACACTTAGCTAGGTAGGGTTTAGACGTTTTTTAGGTAGACTGATTCTTTCCAGGCAGACAGCCAAAGTGCGGTTAAAAAAATGAGAAAATATTTCCACATCATTTTATGGTTTCTTAGGCTCGAGTTACATTACAATCAGAGGTTTCCAGAATTTAGCCGCAGCAACATCCAGTGGGCGTTCCTAGACCATGTGACCTCCGGTGGCAAAACACAGCTTCAACTCTAGTGCATCTCAGTAGTGTAAAATGAAGTGACTGGTAACACGATCCATATTCCAAAGAGCCAGCTGATACATCGATGAAGTGATCCGTTTTTCTTTACGGAGTGCTCTTTTCTCCATAATGCATTCCCTTAAATCTGCAGTATTTAATTGTGATGTCATGTAAAGCCCCTTGATTGTGTGTGAGGGCATGACTGAAAATTGTGCAGTGATTATTCTCAGGGTGATGGGAACAGCAGGATAGCAGTTCTCGCTGCAGTCTGCCTTTATGTTGCTTTAAAAACAGCTGCCTTTGATGGCCAACACTAGATGTGTGTCTGGGAAAAGAACTGAGCCGGTACACACACATGCTCCACTTGCCATGATTCCAATATCCCCCAGTGAGAGGCTGGCAGCACACAGTAAATAACCTCTGTGCTCACCAAATCCCCCAGTATCAGTCTATAGGCAGCCCTTATCTGATGGGTAAGTCTCACTGAAGCCCTAAAGACACCCCCGAACACTGAAATCAAATAGGAAAGTTGCCCTCCTATTTCTTTAGTTGATTACTCTCTCTTATTTAATCCTCATTTTGGACCCTTTGCTGAAGGTGAAAGTAAATCAGCCTAATGAGGAATAATTATTCATGGGAACCTTAGTGGAAAGGGCATAATCATGGTGTACTAATATATTACCAATAAGCTTCGTAGGTTAGAGAAGCTTTTAAATGAGGTCCTTTTTGCAAGAGAAGAAAGGTAATTAGCGTTAACTCTCGTGCCATATTTTCATCAACATTTTAAAGTGGTGTGTTTGATCATGCAGAGTGACCCCTCTCTCGCTGCCCATTTCTCAGTATCTTGTAATAGCTGTGTTTCCTATAAACCAACATTACCCAGCAGGGGGGAAAAGTATTACCTCTGTCAAATTGTACAAAAAAGCTTTAGGAAAGTTGCTGTGTGATTGGCACAGAGCTGAGGGAATGTAGCAAGCCAGAAAGAGTAAACCTGTATGCCTTATCTTACTCAGAGCGCAAGGCTTTTTACCTCACTCAAGGCAAGAAAATGGAGTTGATTTTTGGCCTGAGAGGTCCCTTTCCAAATAGGTTTATGTGGACAGTGCTTATTATTTGCGAATTAAATACGGTTTACAAATCCTAAACCTGTGAGGATTTTAAAGCCGAGGCTGTACTACCTGTACAGTAATTACAGGGCTCGTCCTATCGAGCGAGTCTACAGAATGAGGTTGCAAGCATGAACAAATCAGGTTTTGTCAGTATGTCAAACGCAGGTCCTGGAGGGCTACACACGTACTGTATAGAGATGTGTGTTTTCCTTCTTAACCCAAAAATGCAGTCCATGACGGCGTCCCTAATTAGCTGATGAGTTGAATAAGATGCCAAACAGCAGAGTTTTTTTGGTTCTCCAGGGCTCGTGCCTGACAGCTCTGACTTACGTTGCCTCATTTGTTTTTAATTATGTTGTCTTTGTTGACTTGTCTTTCCTATAAAGACAGGGTGGTTATACAGATGTATGCATAACTTAAGAGATAAAACACACTGAGGCGTTCTGGTACAGGAAAATAATCAATGACAAAATCATTTTTCCAATAACTGTATATCTTAAAGCGTTTTATTCCTCTTATACTGCAGCAATTTTCCAACAGTTTTCAAGTTAAAGAAAATTAATAAAGACCTTCCGATCAGTCAGGATCTAGAGCTCATTGTATTAACTCTTAACTTACAAGTGCAAACTCTTTCTTTCTATGAAGACTGGGAATATATTTTATTGGGTCATCTCAGAAATCAGAACTCCAGGTAGTTAAAATAATGTAAGACAATCCAGTGATTCAAAGTATTTTCTATTCCCTGTAATAAAAGTGTTAGAAACACTGGTCCATACTTCTATCAGGGAACTTCTGTTATGATAAAATTGAATAGTTCTATTCTTTTTTTTTTCTTCTTTTTTCAAGAAGCTACAGTATATAGGAACAATGTGCATTGCTATTCTTTAACCTTGAAGATGAGGATGTAAGCTCAATTTGGAAATTTCAGACTATAAAAATCAATCAAAGCCTGTAAATAACAGCAGAGGAGGGACAGACTATGTAGAAACTAGGATATAATCAGTTCATTTATCAACCTCAAGGGCAAATGAGGTCTAAATAGACACACTTAATGACTTCATTGTCAGATGGAGTTATTGATTACTTTATAGCAGTCCTAATACCATATAAGATCACAAAGTTTCCAAATAAACAGACCTATTATTCAGTTTCAGTTGTGAGGACATCAATGCTTTTCCACCAGTGAAATTCTATAGGACAGGACTACAGTGCTTAACTTCGCGCTACACAGTGCCATTTCAGGTTAAGTCCCTGTGTTCCAGGGCAGACTGTCCTTGTCTGTTCTCCACAGTCTGCACTTCACCCCACCTGGCACTCTGTTATCCCTGAGACATTCTGGTGTCAAGCCCATTGCACTCTCCGTGCCCACGTGTCGCTAACAGGTGTTGGCTCCTTGGGCTCCCTTACATGCTCCAGTGCTAGCAACAAGTTAGCCGTGGATTTTAGGAGCAGGTGTGCAACACTGTCTCCCACAGCCAGTCTCACCAGATCAACTAATTACATTCCCCTCACCTATTCTGTTTAGCTCGTTTATACCACCACGGGCGCCAGGGAAGACAGGTGGTGTCAAAATCAGGCTCTCAGGTTCGATCTGACAATGCATGCGAGCTCACATGTTTAACGGAGCGTAAAATGATTTACAGCAAATGTAAGCAAAATGGGCTACAGATCGAGTTGGAAAGGTAAAAGGGAGATGTATTATTTCACCTGCCAACTGGCATCAAAACAAAAGGGAAGTGTTCAGTATCTGAAATAAACAGAATTGGGTTGAATTCAGGCAGCATGAATCTTTAACGCACAGAGAAATGCTGAACACAAGCATTGACAGGTGAAAGACAGCAGAATGCGTGATTGATCTTTTTTCTCATGGCCTCCGTGTGTTTCTATGCATTGATCACTAAATACTGCTGTGGTATGCGTTGCAGGAGTGGAAAATAGTTGAGAAATCGTACTGATACTTAATTGTATTTATTCCACTTTTAATTGAGTAAGAGTTTGATGCATATACTTTCTCTTAAGTGCAAGTGTTCACGTTTCACAAGTTTTCACAAGGTATGCTTTCCACACTTGTATACATGTCACGTTATAGTTTGAGGTAAATTCTTACTTTAACCTGGCAGCACACAGACTCCCACAATACCACATCTGATTGCTTGGAGCATTGTGCTGCACTGGGTGGCCAGCCATCTCTCCCACCCCCTGGAGTCTGGCACTAGTTCCGTGTCACATACTCATGTGCCTCCACACCACGGTGTCTCGACCACAGAGCCCAAAAGCTGTTCTGGTAGCGCTCGACTGCACAGGCAGTCCAGCAAAAGGTCAGAAACTAAGAAGAAGCTTGATTAGAAAATGATCATGGCTTTCATGAGCAACAGGACTGTTATGCTGTAAGTCAGCAGAGGATGCCATGCCCTCAATTGACAATGCTTTGTTTTGTAAATGAGCATCCTTCCTGGTAGAACAAATTGCAAGTCATAGACTATTTTTTTTTTTATCTCATTCTCATTTAAATCTCTGTATTTAAAGTTTGTTCTTTCCACCGCTCCCTTGTTTAACCTTTCACCAAAAGCCTAATCCATCTCTCTCTCACTCTCTCTCTTTATTTCTTTCTGCCAGCTGGGACAACATATATATTTGGGAAAGGAGGAGCTCTCATCACATACACCTGGGCGCCAAATGAGCGGCCAAGCACGAGGGCGGACCGGCTGGCCGTGGGCTTCAGCACTCAGTTGAAAGATGCCATCCTGGTGCAGGTGGAGAGCACGCAGGGCCTGGGAGACTTCCTCCAGCTACACATAGTGAGTACCAAACTTTACCCCTGCTCAAAGTCTCTACTCAACTGTTCTGTTGAAGGATTAGTTCTCCCTAAAATGAAGTAACTTGATGATCTGTAACATGTATACTGATACATTTTATTTATCACTAACATGAGTAAAAGCATGAAAAAGGTTCATGTATTTCTGTAAGTGATAATAAACGTTTGTTCATTTGTATTATCTGGGAACTCTTGTCCGAGCAATTAAGATGACATGACATGAGAGCATCACTTCTACAGATGTCACTTGTGGTTTGGGGACCCTTAGGACCTATGAAATAAAAACTCAATGCAAATGAAGTTGGATAAAATCTAAAGTTGAGTTATTCCTTTCAGGCACTATAGAATCATGAAGCTGCGTTGAGGCCATATTCTGAGATCAAGCTGTGCAAATAAGCCTTGTCATTTGCCCCAGATAAGATGAACTGATAACACAGCTCATAGGAAAGATTAGAAGCGCCTGGTGAGAACGTTAATCGGCATAGTGTAAAGAACATGAAAACAGTAGCAGTGAGGCTTGGTAATATTTTAGCCTATTAAATGAACATAGACCTGTGATGGTGTGACAACACGGTGGTAAATCAAGTTAGAAAATGGCTCACTGACCCTTTTGAGTTTTCTCACAATTACATTTCAATTATATTTTCAAGTGAAAAAAAAAAAAGACACATTGTCTTCAGATAAATAATAAATTTGGTCTGAAGCCTGGACTTTCACATTGAAGCCTCCTTAGCAGTCCAGGAATAAGCAGTCTGACAGCAGCTGCTTGGACATACACAGAGCGACGTTTGTTTTCAGAGACTCCCCCTCGCTTGTTGCAGTCTTAAAACTCAACAATGGTTCATTCTACTGCTGAAAGGGTGGGTTTGTGTGAGCTCTGTCAGATGGCTTTTTTGATGGCTCATCTGCAAAATGTCTTTCCGTTAGATACGGTTCTAGCCCCAGAGCTTATTCTCACTCTACACAAGGACATCGCTCAACATTGATTTTCACACCATCAAGCACCTGGGATTTGGCGTGTATAATGTATGAGGTTCTGCTGTAAATAAAAGCAAGTCTGTAAAGTTTATGGAGAGCATAAAAAGCAGGTTACAATATGGCTCGCCCCTGCTTTTATCAACATCACTGCTTCCACCTCAGTACTTGCCCTTCATGCCGAAGTATTTGCTTTGCTTCAGAAATTAGAAACAAGGACACATAGCTCATTTGGTCATAGGTACAGCAGGGACATGGATTCAACAAGGGAAAGCACACACCTTGGGGAAATCACATTTTAGGGTGTTCTACCTCCCAAGCAGGTCCATGTCCCGCGTTTGTCCATGTCTTGTCATAGTATCCCCACAATCCCATCCCATGAGCTCTACCTGGTTCCAGGCTGATGATGCTTGGTGCCACTTTCTCACCCACAAAGTCTGAGACCTGAGGAAGGTGTGGGCTGATGAATGAGGTGGTGCCATCAGCAGACCAGCAGCTCTCACTGCCAGTAATGAGTAGCAGAGTGGTTTGGTATTCCAGGCTGGCTGTGTATCGATCTTCACTGAGACTCTGGCCTCCATCATCTCACAGGCAGTTTGGAATGAGGGTGCCATGGGGGTTCACACCCTACTTGTCAGGGGGAAGCTGATGGATTAATGGAGCTCTCTGATCTTTGTGGCTGAGTTTGTTCAGTATAAGCAAGTATTGGGAGAGAGGTGCTGCAGAAGGGGTGTACATCACAGATTCCCAACCCATGGGGTGTCCTGGAACACGCCATGTTCTGCACTGTTTAATATTTCAGAAAGAGCTGTTAGTTAACTGATCAGTGGACCCAGGTGTCTTGGATACAGGGAAAACATTAAAATCTGCAAGGCAAGGGTACTACAGGATTAGTGTTGGGAATGGAACTGATGAATTAAATGAGATGAAGGTGTCTAGAACTTTTTTGATTCAAAGCTTTGCCCTTCTGAGGATCTGTAGAACATGACGCTAGCCCCAAAAAGGATTTATGAATGTGAAATTAAGTGGCTGAAATATCTTGCCCAGTGGATTTATCTCAATCTCACTATGGCTTTGATTAATAAACCAATTGATCATTAGTGTCTTCACGCCCATGCCCTGCTCTCAACAGTGACAGAGCCTATTGCTCCAGACAGCCATTTGTATTAGACCAATTCTTGGGCACCAGTATTAGATTGCCCATAGACTCCCATCTTTCAAGGTACTCTGGGATGTGTCACCTTTGGACAAACGAAGAATAAATATCCTGTTGGTTTTACTAGATGGACTTGTTATCTTGGCTCTCAGACAAGAGTCAGTGATGTTGAGACAGGTCTTCATATCATATGCAGTAGTCTGCTTCCATACTTGCACAACCTCTACACTCCTGACCACAGAGCAGCTACAAAAGTTACCATTCGCCTTGAAATATTGCTCTTCTTGGAGGTTGTACAGTGCTGAACTCCCCCATTCTGCCTCAGGCTGAGGGCATCCATCTCACATTTGACTTATTGTGGAGCACTTTGGGCTGAGGAACAGATGCAAGGGGCGGGGGGCTCTCCTCAGGGGAAATCAGTCTTTTTAGCAGTGTGTATCCCCTGGACAGATGTGCCATGATTAAAAACGGAGGGAAAATCTGTCAAATGGCAGTGCCTTGCCTCATAATTAAAGGAGCACCTGTTCCTGAAACAGTGGGCTCCAACCTTAAAGTCTTGCACATTGATTCAGCATTTTCTCTCCATCCTTTTAGTAACTCTGTTCTACACTTACAATGTAATAGAAATATGATGACTCGGCAAGACACAACGGCTCTAATATAGTAAAGAGTTAAATGAGTAAACTTCAAAAACTCTCAAAAATGCGCAAGCTGATTTACTGAAATAGCCTAAAAAGGTTGTGTCTTTCAAATCAGCAACATTCTCTCTCTTTTTACATGTTTTTTCGTGCCTTATATGCATAAATTAACACGCCCATAGGGCAAGTATAAAATTTGTGAACACCTGTTTGAAACCTCTTTAAGACATATTTTTACAGAAGACATTTTCTACCGACTATGTACCACAATTATTACAATTATGTTTAAGTATTTCAAAATAAGCATGTTTCACAATACAATCACTTATTACCATGGAAACACTAGTATATATTTGAGAATTGCAGCACATTCACGCCTCAGATGCCAACACCAGAACACACTCTAATGTCCACACTCTTATTTTACATTCTTGTTTTATTTGGACGTTTTCCAGTATTCATCATTGCTTTTACTTGGCAATATAGTTGATGTGTTTTCATGCATATTTGAGATTTTATTGTATCAGAGGTAGTATGTACTTGGCTAGCAAATACAAGATGACCAGGCTTAATAATATTCTAGTTATAGATTACCAAAGCAGTCCTGCAAGATGGTGACTTCAAAATTGTAAAATGGGTCTTATAAAATGTTACACTTGTGAGCTTGCATGCAAAATAGTTTAATTAATGAAGCTTTATTAATCACATGTCCTATAATTAGTAATTTAATTTTTATTGAACATTTCCTATTTCAGTTTATACTTATATTGCAAACAAATTAAATCGATCGTAGATCAATTATGATTTGTGGGTTTACTGAACCATCGCATTTGAATTTCAAGTTCAGCCGTTCTACTGGAAAGCAAATATGTATTTGACCTTAGTTAAGTCTCTTATAGCAGTGGCTTGTGACCATAGATTTTAGTGGTACACGATAACATTAACAATGACAATAAACTATTAATCTACATAGTCTAAAATCTATTAGATTTAATTCAGAATGGCAATACTAATGGCCGTGGAGTGTTTATAAACTAGTCCAATTTGGCATAAAACCAAAACAAAGCTGTCCTGTCCACTGAAAGCCACTAGGTGCATTAATAACTCTACGGTGCTAAACTGAGCAGTGAGCATGAAAGGCGCACAAATCAATGAAACTTTGTCTTATATTTGACAATTTTTAAATATGGAATTCAATGGAATTCAAAATGTTGAATGGGTGACATATATGGTGGGGCTCTGCTCCACTTGCCCCTATAGCCCCTGCCACTGGTCTCTAAGATCAAATGATGTAAATGTGTGTAAATAATGAGTCTTTAGCTTTGTAGTAGGATTTTCAGTCATGATGAGATGATAAGATGGTCTCTTTTGTAAAGCACACAAAGGCATAACCTATTCCTATATAATAGGAAGAGATACCGATCAATTCATAAATTTGCTTGAATTTGATAAAATGCGCAGCTTCTAATGGTGAACCCCGAAGGAGGAACAGAGCCTCAGAATGATCTTCTTTTTTATTAGCATCTTCCTCTTTATATTTTCAGCTTCTGGAATTTTTCTATCTTGATTCTTTTAGTAACTAAAGAGATACTTATTGTCTTTTTGTGCCTTGAATATGATTCTGATGATATGACTAATACACTGGTAGAATCCATTTGCACATGTCTGACAGGGTTTGTGTTGCCACAGAAATAGCCATTTTAGCATTCCAATGATACATTTTAAGCTGCTCTCATAAAGCCTGTGCTTTAGTCAGGCCATTTTTACAAAATGTGTGCCAGGTTTTCATCGGGCATGGGCCACAAAAGATTGGTGAGCAATTCACAATTTTCTTCAGAATGTAAACAAATCAATAGAATTGAGAGGTGTGTTTTTATTATAGGAAGCAACATTAACTATACATTTATAGACATCAGACATTAGACATTGGTATTTTCTTCTCAGCTCTTACTGAGCTGCTTAATGCACATTTGTTTACTGACAGTCATGCCATCAGTGCTCTGTTATGAAGATTCAGACAACTGGTAAATTTTATGTATGTTCAATTACTCAATTCATTGTAAGTCTACTTGTATATTTCACAATACGCTTACGGAGCACTTTATGAGGAACATCTGTACACCTAATCATTCATAACTTATAATAATAAAATTACAATTATATAGCGCTTCTCGTAATCCTGACTTCGTTTTACATCGGGGGTAGGCTTAGGGAGAGATTTTCAGAGTTTTTACGCCATGGCATGGAAAGACACGCCTCCCATGATGGAAAGTCTGATACATGGGACAGAGAATGGATTATGGAGCGAGCTGCTCACCTGAGAGAGCAAGAGAGGCTGTAAGGGGTTAAGAGTTCACTGAGGTAGCGAGGAGCAAGGTCATGCAGGACTTTGAAGGTGAGAAGCAAGGTTATGAACTTGATATAGGACAGAACAGTTAGCCAGTGTAGCTGAGAGAGGATGGGCTGATGTGAGCTGAGGTCTAAATATACTGAAGCTTTTATAAAGACTTCACAGGGAAGCCAATGAAAAGGGAATTACAGTAGTCAATACGGGTCATAATAAAAGTATGAACCAGAGTTTGCACATCATTAATACAGGACATAATGAAAGCATGAGCCAGAGTTTGGGCATCGTTACTAGTCAGAAATGGGTGAAGACAAGCCGTGTTACAGAGGTGATTGAAAATGTCCGATAAGTTGATTTCCAGAACACCAGTGTGCTGTTAGAAAGGGGTAAATCAATACTAAATAACCTTTTCTGTTATATTGTACATCATAAGGCTTTATTGAAGCAACTGTATATGTCCTTTAATAAAGCTTTTAGTGGACCTTTTAAATGATAAATATTAACGGTATGGAATGTGCAGTTTTACACATATATTTTGTGGTGACATTAACGTCATAACATCATAACGTTAACATAGCATAAAGTTAGCCTACTTTACAAAAGATATCATGCGGCCATGTTAATGCTAAAGTGGCAAGATACGAACTGTCCTCCAGGATTAGAAAAGTCAGAGATAAGGCCAGAGCAGTATCTCTGATAAGGATCCAGCTGACTTCATCATGTCTTCAGCTGGACTGGCAATGACACTTTGACATTCAGAGTACTAATGGCCTGTCCAGGTTTTCTATATTTGTTCACGTCATTGAAAGAGTGGCTGAACTATAGTAATAAGCTAGTAACCTTGAGTCAGTTGTGCTTCCAACCAGCCAGCTGGAAAAAGACCAGGTATCATTTTTACAGTCTTTAACTGTCTAGTTTTGGTGAGCCTGTTCCCACTAAGGCCTTAGATTCCAGTTCTTGGCTGACAGGAGTGGAGCCAGATTTGGTCTTCTGCTGTTGTAGCCCATCTGCCTCAAAACTTGACTGTTCTGAGATGCTTTTTTGCTCACCCCATTTGTAAAGAGTGATTATCTGAGTTACCATTGCATTCCTGTCGGGTCGAAACAGTCAGGCCATTCTCTTCTGACCTGTCCCATCAACAAGGCATTTCTACCCACTCACTGGATTTTTTTGTTCTCTTTTCCTCACCACTCTATGTAAACTCTAGAGACTGTTGTGTGTGAAATGCCACAGTCAAAGTCATTGAGATCACATTCTTATGCTAAATGCGAACCATAACTGAAGCTCTGGACCTGCATCTGCATAATTTTTTTTATGAATGTGTCCAGGTGTTGGTCTACAGACAGAGGAGCAATTGTGCAGATTCTTTGATTTTGTTGCGACCTCAAAGATCAACATGATATTAGAAATTTAGCAAACTATAGCAAAGTTCACCAACACTGAAGCCACATCACAATCAAAACTCAGATGTGCAGCCCTAAATTAATGTCATGCGGTGAAGATCTCTCCCTTAATATAACTTTGAATAAAATTGCAAGTGTGAACCAGTGATTCAGAGAAACATCTGCTTCTTTGTCACATCTAAATCTATTCTTAGAACAAGGCTTCTGTTGTGGAATAGCTAGGACTGCTTGTCATAAGTTTGTTCTAATAATCCTATCTGTGCAACATTAGAGGACTCTGTATCTGTTGAGACAGACATTTTTTGTTTTTGTTTTGCATGATACTTCTGTGTACAAGCCACAGAAAGAGGTAGGGCCACACCTGATATTCTTTCTTGAAGACTGTAGCTGTGCTGTAAAGCCTTATTCTAAAAATTATATTCCACAGTGTTAATGCAAACTTCTCTCCCATGCAGTATTCCTCCAAACTGTGTTTAGGGCCAGGCTGTTTCTATCGTCCTTGCTCAGAATCAGCAGAAACAGCCAGGACGAAAATAAGTTGGATGTGCTCGTTGGGTTCTCAGTCCACTGAGCTGCAGCCGTAGATGATTTATGGTCGTCCGATATGCAGGGCCTACTGTCAGGCGCTAACCCAGAGTCGCCACTCTCTGTGCTCTGAATATGAGATGAAGTGCCTTTGGGAAAGGAGTGTTTCGCCTGTGGCCTGACTGCAGAGCTGCACTGGTATGCGTTAAGGAAACCAGGAGGACAAACTACAAGGTGACTTGCCACTTCCTTGTTGTAACTGGACAAGAGTTGCAGTAGAGCCAGTGCAGAAGCTCATACACAAGCCCATTTAACATCTTCTTATGAGAGCGTTTATTGGAGTACTTGGAATCAAAGTTCATACATACTGTATATATACCATTTATTTCAATCTTACAAGTCAATCGTTGTTTTTTTCCATTGAAATCAACCTGTATGTGGAACCTTGAGAAGTTATCATCTTTCTTTTTTGAATAACACGTTGACTTGCTATTCGGTGCTTCTTGTTTCACTACATAAATTCTGGAAATCAAACATCCAGAGTCGACCTCGAAATACACAAAGGCTATTCTATAGGCTATTCTCTGGTTAAGATGCCTACTCTGGAGCCTTATTCTGTTTTTTTTTGTTTTGTTTTGTTTTTTTTTCATTGAAATTACATACACATGACATATGACATACACGGCATACACAAATTCTTCCCATTTTTCCCATTAGCATATGTACATTTTGTTTTTAGTAGATAGTAATGATGGCTGGGTTGTTGCTTGACCGTGAGGCTGCCAACTTTTGGTTTCCCTTAAAAATTACAGGTGCATTTACAAAGGTCCTGCTACACCTTCAGGCTAGACTCTTCAGACTCTTCTTAGGCTCAGATTCTAATACTTAACTCCGGATCTTCCTTTTTCCCATAAATCCCAACATTTGTTCTACTTTGAATTGCATTAAATATATTAAGTGAGGCCCTAAATTTGCTATAAAAAAGTCAGAGGAGCGTAGCTCAGCAATTTAAAGTGCAGATCCATCACTGCATTTCTCAAGAAAACCAGGATCATGCAATGGAATGTCTAGACAGTCATTTAAATCAAGGCAATTATTGCTCCACATCCAGCTCTTAGATTCTATTGCCTGACTATCCATCCATATAACCATCACCTAAGACCAAGGTAAAGAAAAATCTCATGAGCAGTAAAAACAATATAAAAGACCGAATCTATGAGAGGTGACCGACGAGTTTCTGCCAGTCTTGCATCTTAGAACAAATCAAATGATAATGCAGCCAATTACATTTAGCTTAGCCCACTTGAACACAGCACACTCCATTGGTATGTGAGATGCAGAGTGACGAGAAATGTAAGAGTATAACGTGGTCAACACAAGAAGAAAATGAAGAAGGGGATAAACCGGGGAACACACCAAGAATACAAATCTGGACCCTGTCCCACTTTTTCTATATTCAGCTGCCTGCAATGTAAAGGGAGGTGTTTCATTACAAGCCCACTTCAGCCACCTGAGACCTGCTCAATGCTCTCCAGCTCCAGAGCTCCACCTTCAGGGAGCCCTGAATCATCATCATCACCATCATCATCATCAGAGAAGGTCTTCATGGTGTAGGTGAAGCACAGCACCACCCTCAATTTGAAAAAAAGAAAAAAGTATCTGGGGAAAAATGTCAGATACCTACTGGCTTTATCTCCGTTATGGGCATTTTAAGAGTCTCAGAAAATCAGATGAATGTCGTGGCATGTAATTAGTTTAATTCTAGCTATTTTAAGCCCATTGCATATTAGCTTGAGAGAGAGAGGAGGAGGGGAGGACCTAATGAGAGAGCCTTGGCTGTCCAGGCTTATCTTTGGGCTCTGATTAAGTGTGAAGGTCATGCGCTGTGACACCTATTAACATGCAGTGTTTGTGAGCAAACAGGCAGGTGAGCTTGGTCGGTGCTCACGACGAGCTGCCTGGCTAAATGTCAGCCTCCCAGGGCAACCCTTGCCCATGAACTGGAAAGATATATTTGTCTTTAATCAGTGCAATCTCCATGTTCCATGCCAGACAGCTGTCTCTTATCAGATAGCCTCAGAAACATCCCATTAACATCAGAATCTCTCATCATTATAATCTTACCTCTTGGCTTTGACACAAAAAGTAGGACAGCCCTTTTCAAAGAATGGGAGGCTTCTTCACAAGGAGAGCACAGAACATGAATGCTTGTCAGACTTTTAAATGCAGACCCTATGCTGCAAGACATAATGCGTCCCTATAATAAAAACTTCATGACAATTGAAATGTCTCTTTTTCTCTTTTCCCCCCATCGGTATCTTTTTTTGTGTTGAAAAGAATGTCATGCTCCCGTCTTGCACCAGCTACGTTCTCTAACGTCTTTTATATATTTTTTATATTTAAGAAGGGTTACAATGGAGACATTTCAAACATTTTCACCCACGTCAGCCAAACAAAAGGAATTCCTTAAACGAAAACTGTCCCAAAAATAACGGCAAGCAGCTAAATTGAAAGGCAGCCGTGGCAAATGGCTGAATGTGACTGTAGCAAAGACTGTCGCATTGTGTTAGCCGTTTTCTATATTCACACTGATTATTTCAGTCAGATTAGGTGCTAGACGTCTAATGAGTGTTATTGTCCTTCCAGAAATCTGCAATCTATTTTCTGCCAAACTGCATCAACATTAGAGTTCACATCAGAAACCCGGGTGTGCTGGATTATTCAATCAGAGCTGCGCTGCCTTTAAGCACAGGCTCAGTTTACAGATAGGAGTGTAAAGATAAGGGCAGATACAGCATTTGTGCCTGAAATACGCCCATTCAAATGTTATAATTCATTCTCTATAGGGCTTTAATGGTGCTTCAAAGCAATTGCGCATCCACTTCTAACATTAATAGGAAATTCAAGGGCATGTTAAGTATCCCTAGAGATGCTTTGAGTGCTATAAACATAGAATGCATGTGAAAGCCCACCCTAATGCATTTGATCTCAAAATGAGATATGTAATATTAATATGAGTGTTTTGGAAATCTTAGAAAACTCTAGCAGCCACAGTTTATACTCACAGAGAAAAGGGACTTTTTAATTCATTCTATATTTGCGTCATGACAGAAATTGAAGAAAGGGTATTTGATTATTGTTACAGGGGTGGGTCTCTTTCCTTCCCCAAAAGAGCTAAATATGTTATTTATTGGACACCATAGTATTGAACATCCCATTCCACAACCATAGGCATTAATATTGATTTGTTCCCTCTTTGTTATTGTTACAACCTCCACTTTTCTGGGAAGGCTTTCCACTATATTTTGGTAATTGACTATGGGAGTTTGTGTCCATTCAGTCACGAGACCCCAAGAGCTTAGGCACTGATGTCCGGCATGAAGAACTGGAGTGAAGTTGGTGTTCCAGTTCTTCCCAAAGGTGTTCGGTCAGGGTTCTGTGCAGGTCACTCCAGTTCTACCACACCAACCTTGACAATCATGTCTTTGTGGAGCTTGCTTTGTTTCCAGAGGTATGCTGGAACAAGTTTGGCATTCTTGGTTCCAGTGAAAGAAAATCTTAATTCTGGGATACAAAGATAATTCTAGACAACAAGCCTCCAACATGGTGGCAACAGTTTGAGGAAGAAGCTCACATGGGTGTTATGGTCAGGTGCCCACATACTTTTGTCTAGATATAGTGTATCTAGGTCTGCTAGGTCCAGGAAATCGCAAATGTGCATTGGAGAGTCAATTTTAAACCATGTTCAGCATAAAATTTCCTAACAGTCCTTGAAGAAAAGCCTTTTGCTTCACCTTGGTCAATCAACCTAATCTCTGATAGTTTTGTTGAGGACAATCCTCTACTGACCATTTCATCAGTCTATTCAGAATATGGTTCCAAATTCATACCTAAAGCCAGCTAAGAATGATCGGCATATTGGCTGGCATTGATCTAATAATCTTCAGCCCTAATTTTGTGTCTGATATTTCAGACAACAAAATCAAAAAATGACCGTTTTTTCATTTCTCCTGCCAGAATTTTGAAACGATAATCAAATAACCGGTCACGTTTAGTATTTTTTTTATTTCTGTTGCTAAGCCTCACACGTTCTAAATGATAATCTATTTTAGGAAAGCCTTCAGGTTAGCCTAACCGCTGAGTGACAAAGAGAGGAATGGAGAGATCAAGAAAAAGAAGAGATAGGGAGAGAGATGAGGTTAGAGTGCATGATTTCCTTCACCTTCCCGTCTACACTGTCATCTGCATCTAGCGTGTACTCCCCCACGTCCAATCAGCAGCCCACCGGCTGAGCAGGCAGATGTGTGAAAGCAAAGAGCAGTGGGCTTAGGTGATTGTGTTCAGAGTACAGAAGAGGTACCTTCATTGCAGGGAAAATCCATGTGACTCCTGCAGGCTAGTTTTGACCTTGTTCCAGCTCATGAGAAGACACACAGTATTAGTAGTATTCACTGGGCACCAAATGCAACTGTCATACATGAAAAAAGAGTTACCTTTAAACATCAAGTCCATTGTAGCAGAATTTAGGCTGCTATGACATTGAACCAAGGCTTTTTTGCAAACTTTACAGTGAATATAGCAGGATATCTGAGGGGTAAGGGAGACTGGATTGTTATAAGTCAATCTAATTTGCCAATACTGACTTGAATCGAAGGGATGCTGCTGCATGCAGTTCCTTAAGGCAGGTTTCCAGAAACTATCCTTAACTACCCAATGCCTGGATATGTTTTATGTTGATGCTGTATTTCCACTAGAGGACTGTGTTTCCCGCAGTAAAGAATTCTGACCAATCTCGTCTTCCCCTGCAGGTTTTTTTTTAGAACCGACATGCAATATTCTCTATCAAAGTTAGTTGGATATACTTCCCAAATTATAAACAAATTAGTGATTTCATTCACCATGACCCTGACCAGGTTAAAGCAGTTACTATAGAGGAATGAATGAAAGTAGTAAATGCATTTTGCAGCATCGACCGAGCATCCAGTACACTCCCACGTTAATCAACATGGCCATTCTTTGTCCCAGCTTCCCATCTGACTGCCCACATCTGACCACAAGAAAGCAAAAACTGCCCACTCACATGACTTTTTGTAGGGTCTCACTCCTGACTCCTTTCAGCCTGTACTTTGACCCCTGCCGAGTAGCATGACCACAATTCCTGGACTCCGTATAAAAAAGAGCATGTCGATTGTACAACAGTTTGTACGACATTTGTGTAGGAGACAATACATTTTAGCATGCAGCAAAATGTAGAATGAGCAAACACCGAGGAGGTAGATATTAAAGGTTTGTTATTCTTAATTGTTACTTTTTTATAAATTGGATGCACCACTTATGACTCGCCACTTGTGTCAAAGGAAAAATGGTGTAGAAACGTTCTACTGTGCCATTACGCCACAGTTAACAGACCAGGTGTGTGCACCACCTCTGACATAATAAAAGTAAATGGGTGTTAATTAAACTCAGGTTTTACGAATGCCAGATGAGAGGATTAGCCGTTCTGTAAGGCTAGCATTTAACCAATAAGCTATGTCCATTACAGCAGTCATTTCTGCTCCTCAGCAAAGTACATACTCAGGAGGAGGAACTAAAAAGGTTCATGGAACTACAGCCCATGAAATCAAATCAGCCCTGTTTTTGTTTTCTTTTAAAAAACAAAGCTCCTTGGTTCTTTAAAAGGTTCCTACAAGGTAAATGGAGCTACAGAGAAATTGTAGAGAATCCAGAATTGAGTGCATTGCCATCATGCATTACTTATTATAACTACACTGCTTGTTTGCACTAAATGGCTGCTTGTATAAAGAGACGAAGCCAAACAAACCCAATTTGGAGCATTGAATGTCAGCAGTGATTGAAAAGAGCACGTGTGCAGGACACTCACGATGCTCAAAAGCCCCTAGCCATCACCACAACCCAGACTGTCAGGCTTGTTTTGTAGGATGTTTGGCATTTGGGGATTAGAGCTGGGTGTTTTGTACGCTAGCCTGCAGGGACAGCCTGTTGACAGGCGATCTCTCCTCTGGCTCGTAGCACCGCCTGCTCGTTACCGGCTGCCCTGAAGAGATTACTCATTCTCCCCACTCTTCCCTGGCTGCCATCAGCAGCTCGGTGTCACACGCAGGGGAGGTTCAAACCTTAAATCAGCTATGCATCTAATAAGTGCTATTGTTCTCGGGCATAACATTCCTGATCTGAAGGACTGACGCAAGCTTCACCACCACATAACCTTCTCAGCATTGTAAGCCTTTTGTCTGTTGATAAAAACAAATACTGTATGAACTAGTATTAGAAAGTAAGATGGAGATGCAACATGAGGCCCTCACTTGTACAATAACTGAATCCTGGTTTACTTCTCAAAGCAAAATTTGACTATTCCAGTGTTGAAAGGAAATGATTTCCTTGCTCTGAGCAGTGCACTTCATGTTTCAGCAGATGGCTAATGAGTCGTCTACAAGTACGATAGCAAGCCTATTGGAAGAGAGCCTGTCAGAGAGGAAGATAGACAGGTGGAAAGCAGGAGAGGAAGCAGAGGAGGCTGATAAGGCACACATGGCAGAATTCCATCCTCTGAGTGCCAGCTGATAGTATTAAGCACTACACCAACACTCTCTCAGGAGCCAGATGTAGTATTCTGCCTTTAGTGACTTAAGACTTACACTTTTGAGGAAAAAGATTGCTTGAGGGTTCTTTGGCTGAATAATATTTTTTAGCTTTTCCAGACAAATTCATTCAAAATGGCAAACGCTACGTTGTAGGGTCCTGCATAGATCTTCTAAGGGTTCGCTCAGAGGGGACACTCAGACAAACCCTTTAGTGTACTAAATGAAACTTTGTTGTCTGAGAGAAATTACTAGCTGAGATGCGTAATGTGGTCTGAGTTATTTGCAGTGGTAACTCAGTGCTTAAGACATTGGCCTTCTGATTGGATAATCCTGGGTTCACATCCTAGCACCATCACCAGCTGCTGATGGGCCCTTGAGCAAAGCCTTTAAACCTCAACTGTTCAGTTGTATAAATGAGATACCGTGAATGAAATTTGCTGTGCATAAAGGTGCCTTGCCAAATACATAAATGTGTTGGCAAATGTGTTAACACTAAGCCCAAGGTGGGAATCCACTCTCGATAAGACAGTAATCAATCGAATGGCATCATGCGTGCAATATTTACCACCTGGGGTCGATTTAGTGTAGTTAATCCACCTACTGGCACGTTTTTGTGAGGTGACATTAAACATAAAACATAAAACATTAGAATCCAGAAGAAACCCAGGAGGAGAACATGTGAAACTCCCACAGATTGTAACTCAAATTCATAATCGAACCAGGGCACTGTGAGGCAGCAACCCCACCCACTGCACCACTGACAAACGTTTCAGAAATTTTTTTTTAAATGGAGATTTAGATCAATTCTAGCAAGCCTGTCGAGCACATTCAGTGGCGTGACTCTGTCCAATGGAAATTGCCTTTCTACAAGCTTAGGTAACCACACTTTACATCCTACTGCCAATCTAAAAAGTAGCCAATTGGATTTTAACCCACATTGCCATCATCTCATTCAAATTTTTTTTTTTTTTTTTTTTTTAGCAGTGGCTTTATTTCGCTTGTTTTTCTCTTTAAAATAAGCTAGAAATCATTGAATCATATCCTTTTTCTTGTACAGTGCGTCTACTGTAACTTCTAACTTGTTTCTGACTTGTTTTCATTTCTGTTTACGTAAATGTTGTTCTATGTGTTGTGAAAATCTCTCCATGTACCACTGCACGGTGGTATATTTTTACCCAGCCGTAATACTATGTTCACACTGACAAGGACAGCGTGACATTTGAATTTCTTATTTCTATACAAAATATTATTCGTGCCTTATTTAATTTGCGTTTAAGGTGAAGTTACGTTTTTATAATTAAGTTTAGCTCTAGAGGTTATGTATAGCTACTGACCTTTCTCATCAGAGCGCTGGACAGTATACACCCACACGCGATATCAGTTCTCCACATCAACAAGAGACAAATACAAGCGAATAACTTGTTGCTTGCTAGTGTGAACAAAGGGCAATGCATGCCTTGCTATGCATAGTATCTCAGAGCCCCTTACAAATTTTATATGTTGGAAGGTGACTCACTCAGATTTTTCTAACCCAGAGATTTCAATACTTCTTACAAAAGTTGTTTGGTGTTCGGAGTTGTTTGGCCCCTATAATGTAGTGCTGCTAATTTACATGTATATTTATCCTCATTTGTATGGTGAAGAGTTGCGATTTTAGACACTGATGCTTGTTATCCCAGTCTTTCAGTCTCCAATACATGTTCTATATTCATCATATGTTGCATTTGATATTTGTCAGGCATCAGCATCTAAATGAGAAGCTGTCAGTTCAGGCCAGAGAAAAGGAAGACTATATCCGAACCTGGAACGTGGGCGGAAGTTTGATCAGCCTGGCTCGGTTGTGTCCGGGCAGATAGATAGGGCCGGTTTGTGAATGCCAGCTCTGGCTTTCTTCCCACCGGCCTCAGACTGTTGGATATAGTGGGTCATGACAAGGCTGTAAAACAGCTGAGCTTCCTCTCTGTTTCTGCAGCCTGCCACATTAGCACTGCGACCTGCAATTCCCCAATGCAGCAGGCACGAGGTAGCGCCATGGCGAACCCCGCCCTGAGCTCGCTGCCTCTCAGCAGCGTCACCCAGCGGCAGCCTGATTTAACACTCAGGCTGTTTCTGCTGGAGGCTGGAGATGAGTCTGAAACAGAAACAGCAGGAAAGTGCCAGAACTGATACATGTCAGAGAGATGCTGGTGGGGGTGAAGAGGCAAAGTGAGAGGGGGGGGGGGGGGGGGGGGGGTTGAATTTAAAAAACGGAGACACACTTCATTTCCCACCTGCATTACATAGGGCATTGCTCTCCCAAGGGTGAGTTAGTGTAGCATGACCAGGCGGACAGATGTTTCTTTCAAGTCTGCATGTGACCGCACAGTTTCCTCTGCGTATCGTTGTATTTTGGTTCATTCTTTCTGAATGGAATTTTTTTGGTTTCTCTTACAGGAGCAAGGAAAAATCTGTGTCATCTTCAACGTGGGCACTGATGACATCACCATAGATGAGCCAGCGGTCGTCGTGAGCGATGGCAAGTACCACGTCGTGCGCTTCACCCGCAGCGGGGGTAATGCCACCCTCCAGGTGGACAACCAGCCCGTCATCGAGCGCTACCCAACAGGTAAAACCCCGCTGCTGGCAGCAAATAACAGACTGTAGGAGGGAACCTCCAACATGAGAAGTGTGATATGTTGTTTGGGTGCTGGAGAGGAGCCAATACCATGCACAACCACGGAGACACGGTCAGAGAGTCAGAGAGAGAGAGAGAAAGTTAAAGAAAGATGAGTGGCACAGCTAGCTCCAAAGATGCAATTATCACCTCTCAAAATAAACCATGGCGGCTGCATTTTTGTCCTTCAAAATTTGACGAATGCTGTTTGAAGACTTTGGCATCAGTTTGGAAGCGTATTGGCGGCCGTCCTCGTGCCAGAGTGCAAATTGATTTATATTTGTGAATGCACGTCATTAGGTTTTCAAGTGTGCCATTTTGCTTTCAGATTCTTCCCAGGCTCTGACTCACCAAGTGGAGGGCCTAAATAACCACCTCATGAACAATCTAATAACAATTGCAAATTGACACATTTCGCTCCTAGCTGCCTGGCTTAATACATTCAGCCCAGGATGAATTTGGATCCTTTACAGTAGGTAGCCAGCCAGCTTCGCTTTGAGCAGCCTGAGGAGTGAATCTGCACTGCTGCTGCTGCTGAATACCTTCCTCCAGACAAATTTGAAATCACAAAGCAGCCTTTCATTTTTACTGGCAACTAAAATGGCTGAAATAAGCTTGTTTTCTTAAAGGAAAATTCCACCCTGAAGCCCATTAAATATTATAACTCTCAAATATTTCTAGTTTACTTATTTTTGGCTATATGAACACATACTGTATCATGATACATGAAGACATTTTTATAACACACGACACATGTTTCGCAATGTATAAATCTGGTGACCAACTAGGTTTTTTTAATTATGGAAAACACTTTTATGTCTACAAAGCCTGCAAAAACAAATGACTTCAAACAGAAAAAAATAATAACAATAAATTTGAATAATTTTAATACACTCTGACAATAGTTATTTTAGAAATGATGAAATTTGCACATCAAATCAGCGACTTCCAAACACAGTCTGTCACTGTAATAAGAAAAAAATTTGCTAACTAATTAGTTAGCTCCCAAAACGAAAGCGCAGGAGTTCCTTTCTCACTCACCATTTTTCAGCAATATTCAGCTTCGTCCTAATGAGAAATCCAATGCAGGAAATCAAATATTGGACAAGTTGCAGATGCAGGTGTATGACACCGAGTTACAGCACAGACTGAAACTCGACTCAGCTTGCTAGCGAGATGACAAGCAGTGAGATGACAAATGTGAAGGCTTTGATGGTGGAATTAGCACGAAAGCTGAAGTTTTGGAATCTGATCTGTTTGAGCAGAGCGTACAGATTAGGAGGACATACTAAAATGGCTAATGCACAACTGCATCACTCTGTTTAGGTAGAGATAAAGCAAGACCTAAATGCCACTGGGTCACTATTAACAAGTAGTCAATATGGCATTTTTATGTAGAAATCAGTTATCCAAGGTTTTAACCCAAAATGTCAATTCTGAAGACAAATATGATTATCAGTCTAGGTCTACAAGGCTTTTTGGTGGATTTTTCCTTTAAATTGAAGAATTTAAAGAAGCCCAGCTAACTGAAGGCTAAACAAACTCAACCCTCTACCAGAAGCTGAAATTTTTATTAATCTGATTATGCTGTGATGTTGCTACTTTGGAGCTGTAGCTCTTCCTTTGCAGTGACCCACCCTTCTGCACTTAACAGAGAAAAGTGAGCAAACTCTCTCTCTCTCTCTCTCACTCTCTCTCTCTCTGTCTCTCTCTCTTTCTCTCTCTCTCTGCACTGTGTGCTCAGGGACTCGCATCGCTCTCATAGCTGATGTTCCACAGGAAGACATTTTCCCGACCTATAATAACTGTCCCCGCTCCCGCCCAATCCTCAATTTTCAATCTGCTCTCTGGATACACATCAGACCTGCTACTAGACATGAGGGCCTTTTTTTTTTTTTTTTTTTTTTTTAATCACACTACAGCTCAGAGAGGAAAAACTATTTAAAAAGTGCTCCACCTGGTTCTTCTGGATTCCCCCACCTGCTTGTTTCCTATCATCTCTGCAGAGTAAAGGCTGGTCTTCCAAATGCTACAGGTTGAATGGCTAGGTTTGCCTGCTGCCTGAGATTTTGGGTGATTTCTAAAAGGAAAAAGTGGTTCTACAGTGCCGGGCCGAGGGCTTCCAAGCCACCAAGGCTGCCCAAAGCCTCCTGAGATGGCACGATGGATAAGGCTAAGGAATTGTTTTTCAAAGTAGACAAACGCCATTCTACAGGAGTTAATTCCATTTCTATAGTTTCTGGAGCATGTTTTCCTCCTCAAGATCTGAGCACAGGATCCAGGATGCAGAAAGTTTGCATGAAAATTGACTTGGCAGTGTTCAGTGTTCAGCTGAGATTAGCAGCCGTGGTTAATTCAGTTAATTAAAATGGAGGATTAGATAATGGTGTCTGATGGTAGATTTAAAGCCGTCTGCGGATAGACATAGCCCAGTTGCATCTCTTTAAGGGCCTTGCCGGAGGTCAACACAATATTTTCATTGATACGCCGTTGTCAAAACTCAGCATCCTTTATAGAAATGCATCAGTACATGTTTCATTGGTTAGACCAGCTTTTCTACCTTTATTTCCCTAGCTGCTTATTGATGGATACGTTTTCTATTTCAAGTTTCCTTTGAAGGTTTTAGCAGAGAATTTGTCACACATGAGAGCTTCTAACAGGATTAAGGAAGCGGTAGGTTTGAGGCCCTCTCACAGAGTGTATGGTGGGGAAGGATAGTGCAAGAAGTGATGAGACAGGCATCGCAGTATGAACACAATACATTGTCCTGTCAGGTACTGCTGACTTTTTCTTACATTATCAACACACCTTGAGTTGTTTTGTTGAAGTGCAAATGACGGACTTGTGTACGGATTAGTTGACCATTATTGCAGCTATTGATCGTCAAACCTTACATAGCAAGTATATCAAGCTATATACGTAATCTATACACAGAGGCTTTTCATCTCTTTTGCTAAGCCCTTACTCTGTGGTACTGGTAGGTTTCAAAGTGTGCATTAAGATGAATGAAATAAAGAAATGGCAGATGGAGGGCAGCGGAAAAAGTGGAGCTGAAATCTGACGAGATCCTAATCTCCCTCCCTCTCAAAGGATGACTGGTACCTAGAGCTCATGTTCGGCCCAGTAAAAAGACCTGTCAGACCCTGTCTCTTAGACACGAGGACAAAGGAAACTGCAGTAGCTCATGAGATACACATCGTCTCTTATCTGGGAAAGCCAAGACATAGAGTAAATTACCAGGAGGTTTCTTAGGATAATTACATGTAGGTCTAGCGTAACTTATTTGGACGTAATTGCTTGGCTTTAAATGAAAGTCTGTTGCAAAGGACTGAAAATGTCTTCCTGAGCGTTATATATTAGGCCTGTGTTAAACTGCATGTGAAAATGACCGTGTCATTATGATGGTTTTTGATTTTGGTGTCCTTCCCTTGCAATGAAATTACAATGAAATTAACCACATGATCAAACTATATGTTAAACTATCACTAAATATGTTCCCATGACATTCTAACCAGATTTTAAACTGTTATAAATAGTCTCAAGCTTCTAAAACTGTCTAATAACTAAGGTTAGTCCATCTTAAACCAACATAATGTTAATCCTAAAGCTCGTTTCCTTCCTAACTTGAAAAACTTGCTAATCTTGATGCCATGTTTTTAACCTTGTGACACTTGAACTTCCAGATATTAACCTCTAACTATGTGTCTCTCTAAATTCTTTGAAGGCAACTTTGATAATGAACGGCTGGCTATAGCCAGGCAAAGAATCCCATACAGACTCGGTCGGGTAGTTGACGAGTGGCTACTCGACAAAGGTAAAAAAAATGGATTAATTAAACAGTGACTTAATGACTTATTAAGGCTCTGGAAGAGGTGCAGTTTCCTGAAGTATACAGAATTGGCATGTGCAAATTGATTGAGTTGGTGAGCAGAATTGTAACTGTAGCTGCCCACTCAGCCTGTCCACTATATTGATCATCTCTGGGTCCCATCTTGGCCTTTTTGTCTATTTTCTCCAAGGCACTACTGTCCTTCCCGAACCGAGAACTGCACCACTTCAGAGATTAACATTCAATACATAACATAATCCCTGACTAACCCTTTAACAACACCCCATAAGTCCAGTAACTGTCTGCAAATAGTCTGCTGCTTTCTATGCTCTGTTTTTCTCTTCATTGTCTTCCCTACAACACCTCAAACATTATTTCCTAAAACATGATTTCCTAAAAATCGCTAACACACAGAAAAGCCCTAAACATTCCAATTTCAGTTCCAAGTAGTTAAAGGGACGGATGCAATATTCTGTGCAATGATCTATACATAAAGTTGACATAAAGCCACATTTGATGTGTCTTAACCCTTTGAGTGCAAAAACAAAAAGCAAGAACATTTACACATAAAACACAGATAAAAAAAAAAAATACAGATAAATTACAGTTGTTTTGTATTTTATCAAACAGCTGTCCTTGTTATTCAAACGTGAGAAATGAACTCGGAGCCTGCACCAACCCGACATCAGCACCATCACCTAAAGCTTTAATATTTACCATTTAAAGTTCACCGACTTTTTTTCCTGTATTCCACCGAAGTCATCTGTATGCAAACTCTTCTGATGGCTAAGCGTTCCAGCAAAATGTTAAGTGTAGAATAAACACATCTACACACCAGCCAGAAAGAGTGACCTTTTTGTTTCTGCATATTTCAGTTAATCCAATTTGAAAACAAATGCTAAGAATTGCACTGTAATTTATCACTATTGTACTAAAACCGTACACAACATCCACACACATCATGTGATGGGCAATAGAGACTGCGCCTTACTGATACATTGTAGATTTAATTTTGCATTTCATTTTAAATAGGTCAATAATCAATAAGTAACTACTACCTAAACTACTGCATAATTACTGCTAACAATAACTCAGAGGGTTAAACATTTTCTAACTATAAACGAACTAAATAAATCTAATTAATCCTTAATCGGGTAACTAGATATATATATATATATATATACACTTGTCCTAAACAATGTCCCTTTAACATGTAACGCACAAGCATTTGTAACGTACTGAACCCTTCATATTTCAGTAAAGATGTCCTGTGTGAATGTTGCATTTGATGGTAGGGTTTATTACAAATTTATGCTGATCACTGAGTTCTGTTTCTGTGGATTTTATATGTATAAGAAAGTCTTTGGTCCTTCTCAAAGCTTCCATTGCCCTCAAGGCCGTTCTGCCATCTCCAATAAGTGTGAGCTGAGCAACAAAAATCATTCCGCAGTAACCAGGCTTACATTGTATGATAAGTGATCTTACTACCACTCACACTGCAGAAATCACATGACAAACGCGCTCACACTGCAGTGCGTGCCTCACGACACAGGTACTTCTACTGAATGACCATCAAATCCGAAGTTAAATGTCAATTGCATAAAATTGTGCTCAAATTCATGCTGAAAACGCCAAAGAAAAGGAGACACCAAAAAATCTGGACACAGAAGTGGGTCAGCTAAACAGGGTCCTTAAAAAGGCCTGAACAGTTTCTCTCGCTGACAGCCTAGATTTCATTGGAATCAAAGCCTGTTAACGTTCAAGTGAAACAGTGAAATCACTCATGCAGTGTAGAGGATGTGAATACGTTACTGAGAAACAACACCAAAAAAGGTTTAGCTTTACGGAATTAAAGAGCCAATAAAGGTGGTTATTTTTTTAATGAAGTGTGGACACAGATTAATATAGAGATCACAAGTTAAAATCCAATCAGTGCCACGGCCATCTGTGTCTGGGAGCCAATGGAGCAAACTTGGCCGTGCTGTCTGAGTAGGATGGACAGTACGCTCTATGTCCCCTGTCAATCACAGCAATGCTAGCAAATCGTAAGTATCTGTGAGCTCATGTTTTCAGAAGAGAGTGTGTAAGCTGAGCAGCAGTTTAAAAGGATTGGTCAGCCAGCTTTATGTCTCAAAGGAAGCATGTGTTAGGTGGTAGCTATCACATGATAAGGGAGAGCTGCAGGATTGGAATTGGCAAATGTCTAAATTGGGGAGAAAATGGGGGAAAATAAATAATTATGACTATATTATATTATAGCCATCATTATATGACCCTTTCAAAATCCACTCAGATCCTTACCTCTGCCCATTTTCCCTGCTGTTAGAAGATAAATCAATGTCATTAAATTCACCTGTCAGTGATTTTAATGCGATTGCTGATTGGTGTATAAGCTACATGAAGCCCAGGGGGGTTTCTGGACCCCTCTCTGAGAACCACTGCCTTAAACGAATTCCCAAAGCAAGTAAGCTATTTTGCTCATTCCCACCAAACAGTTGACCACATTTTAACACATCAACCACATATTAATTCATGGGCTCAAGTTGCACAATTCATGGCGACTATGTTTATATGTCATGGTGACAACATTATAATTCATGGCCATATGTTGCTTAGTTTGTTGACTCGAAACATTAACTCAATGCCCACAAAATTGGACTGATTGTGGGGGCGGCACGGTGGTGCGGTGGTTAGCACTGTCGCCTCACAGCGAGAAGGTCCTGGGTTCGATCCCCAGGTCACCCAGGGTGCCTTTCTGTGTGGAGTTTGCATGTTCTCCCTATGCATGCGTGGGTTTCCTCCCACAGTCGAAAGACATACAGGTCAACTGGCTACTCTAAATTGCCCATAGGTGTGAATGCAAGCGTGTGTGGTTGTTTGTCTGTGTTGGCGGTGGACTGGCGACCTGCCCAGGGTGTACCCCGCCTCTCGCCCGAATGCTGGGATTGGCTCCAGCTTCCCTGCGTCGCAGATGGATAAAGCGGTATAGATAATGGATGGATGGATGGACTGATTGTGTGATTGCAATCTGTTTTCCATGCACATTCAGCAATAGTAGATTACACTAGGTCCCTGTGAGCATTGCATCCATAACTGCTCACAGTTAAGTACAGCTTAGTTCTTAGTTGTTTGCTAGTCAGAATTTGTACACCCATTTATGTAGTCTCACAACATCATCTCACACATAGGCCAGGAACTTGATTTGTTTATGCTTCCTGAGGACTTCTAGACTTTCCCATATTCACTGTTTCCTCTATTATTTACCATCTCGCTATTAAAAACTAGAGCCTACTTGTATTGAAAGGCAACCTCGCATTAGGCATGGAGAGGCTCTCTCTAAGGCCAGAACAACTGCCCACTTCATAATCAAATGTGGCAGAGTACTCTTTGTATGGCTGTTCATCAGGAATAAGTAGGAAACTCAAGTCCGGCTCTCAGAATTCACTGGCAAGTGCCTGTTTCTGAATCAGCTGTCCCCTTAGGCTTTTTAAAAGTGCTTTTAAAGTTTAGCAGGTAGTGAATCTTTCTGGCGGCACAATTTGATTGTTTTACTTTTCAACTGGGATTATCCAATTATAACAACTGTGATTTACAATTTTCAATTCGAAGCTAGGAGAATCTAATCACAGCCAGATTTTTGTTAATATTAACAGCCTCTGTTCTTGTTGTTACTCTCACATGGTCAAACTCCTTTAGCACAAACCACTTAAAGCAATACATTTACGTGACAATTGTTGGTAATCAGATAGTGCTGGTGTTCCCCAACTGTTCAGCCTGGGGTGCCTTCAAATGTAAAATAACCCCCCACACCCAGTATCGATTTATTTTATGAACCTAATCCAACTGTTATTTTGGCCATTTATTGGAGCCATGGAGCTTTTTATTCCTGAACTTTCTTGAATTTTCTGTGGTTTGGATTAAACCCCTTCAAATCAAGTAACCAGTCAAATTGGCTAATAACTATAAAACTAATAATAGGTTCTGATTTTCACCATGGTAACAAAATAAAAAAATTTAAAAATCAACACAGATCCCCTGGCTATGCTTAGAGGAGCACTAAAACCACTTACCCATTGTTCAAGATCAAGAAATGGCCCCTTCAAGATCAAGAAATGGTTGTGCAACAGAAAAATGTTGACCTGATCAACCAGAGATTGTGAGTTCAAATGCAGTGCGGGACGGGTGGCATGCTCTCCCTCCCCCCTCAATCGCAGTGACACTAGCTAATCATGGCCCTCTGAGAGTTTATGCTTGCGGAAGTGGGTAGATAGCGCTTTCCTCGGAGTGTGTTACACTGCCCCTCTGTCAATGCATGAGCAGCAGTTTGAAATGGTGTGGCTTGACACATATGATAGCCTTCTTCCTCCCTGCTTGGAAACTGCTTTATGGTAGGCGAGAGCGGCCTGAGGGGTGGGAATTGGCTAAGACTAATTCAGGGAGAAAACTGGGGGAAAAAATAAACCCAGAAGATAAAGCAGTTTCAGATGTTATTATTACATTTTCAGCAGAATAAGAGGTAGTGAGAGAACTGGAGAAATGGAGAGTTGAGGGGACCAAACACTTAGTGAATAAATGGAAAAGGAGTGCGTGGGTGTGTGTGAGTATGTTTGTATGCATGTTTGTGTCTCTGTCTGTGTCTTTGCATGAGGCCTGGTAACACCCTCATGCCCTGGTAACACATTAGCATTGGAGCTGCCAGATGACACTTATCAATGCAGATTAGCAACAGCAAGTCCTCTGAATAAAACATTTTCAAAAGTGCTTTACATATTCATAAAGAGTTTTCCAATTTCATTCTCTTCATCATCTTTATTATTATTAATGAGGCACAGATAATTAATATACAGCTGTATTCTATAATAAGTGCATTTTCCATTGTTCTTCCATATAGCTAAAGTACTGCAGACTTTGTAGCTAATTGCTGACTTCATGATTTCTATATCACTTTGACTAGTGCTCTATGAGGCTCAGAAGTCTATATTCATTAAAGCTGGAAATTTCCATTGCCGGGTCCAAATGCTCAGAGTGTTATCGGCTCATGCAGGAAGACCCCGTCATAAAATATTCAAAACCTACCTTTTAGTCAAACTAATGTTTCTTTCTTTCTGTCTTGCTGCTGTTCTGCCTCTTTTCCTCCTCTTCTTCTCTCACTCTGGCTTTCACCCTCTTCCTTTCCTTCCTCTTTGGGACCACCACAGGGCGGCAGTTGACTATCTTCAACAGCCAGGCAGCCATTAAGATCGGAGGCCAAGATAAAGGCCGGCCATTCCAGGGTCAGATCTCAGGCCTTTACTACAACGGACTGCAGGTGCTGAAGCTGGCAGCTGAGGGCGACCCCAGCGTTAAAGTGGAGGGCAACTTGCGCTTGGTGGGAGATGCTCCATCAGTGATGTCCACAGAGACCACCTCGGCTACGCCTCCAGCCGCCATGGACATGTCCACCACCATCATGGAGACCACAACCACCATGGCCACCACCACCACTCGAAGACAGCGCTCACCTAGCCTCAAGGACAGCATAACACAGGTGAGGATCAGAGTGTTAACACCCTCATAGTCCCGCTAGAGAACAGTCAAGAACATTCACAATAGTTTAGAGTTCAAAATACTCCTGCTTCCTAAATTGTACCCAAACATGATTATTTGTGTTCCCTCTACCTCAACACACCCCATCCATCCAATCAGCTAAACATCAGGGGCAAGTTGTACCAGTTGAACGTAAGTTCGATTGTAGGTCAGGGTGAAAGTAGGAGGAAAACTCTGGGCTAACACATGCTCAAACTGCTGCTCATGCTGTGTCACAGGATGGTGTAACACTCTCAAAGGAAAACTATCTGCCCTCTTCCTCATACATGAGCTGACAGATGACCACAGTTGCTTAGTGTCACTGTTATTGACAGGTGAGAGAGGTTATTCAATTCCTCCCACCCAGAGAGCATGAAAAACTTTGCTGCTTTGGCTGGCAGCTGTGGATGGCTGTGGCATTTGAATGCAATTTGGCATTTGAACTCACAATCGCCTGAATAATATAAATTATATTATATAATATATTCATATTTCATATATATATATATATAATATTAGTACATAAAGAAAAGAGAAAAATTACAAATCTGTAAAAATGAACATTTTAAAGATGAAGTACAAACGTTTCATGTTAAGTCAGCTGCGTCCAGTCAATTTGTAATAATTTTTTAAAAATTCATAAAAAAAGATATTGATATTATTTCACGGTAACCCCCAGCCCTGCTTAGACTTTTAAATGTATATGTAAAAGTATATATCATGCAAATGTGAGTACTATTTAAACAGATATTAAATAAATTATTCTATTAGCACTGTGCAGTGCGTGAAGTCTTCAAGACTAATGTTAAGAACCTCCTAAATAGTCCACCCAGACCTAACAGTCTTTTAACATTGATCTCTGGCTTACCTCATGGATCTTGACTCTGTACTATTTGATTATCCCTGCTAAATTTCACTTCTATTAACTCCATCTTTGTCCATAACTCAGTTATATAGATGGATGGATGTTCCTTTTGAGTCTTGGCTCCTCACAAGGTTTCTCCCTCACAGTCTCAAATCTCAGACAGTTCTTCCTCACCATGATGACCTTTGGCTTAGTCAAAATGGGTCTTGATCTGAATTGTGGCATTGTCTTTGTGGAAAAAAGTATTTAAAAAAAAACTTAATTGAATTAGATGACACAGCTTTAACAACAACCCAGAGTTGTCTTCAGGCATACAATCTTTGTATCTATTATAAAAATGTCCATCTATCCATCCATTATCTACACCGCTTTATCCATCTGGGTCGCGAGGAACCTGGAGCCAATCCCAGCATCTTCAGGGTGAGAGGCGGGGTACACCCTGGGCAGGTCGCCATGCCAACACATGGCCAACACAGACAAACAACCACACACGCTCCAGTTGACCTAATCTGCATGTCTTTGGTCTGTGGGAGGAAACCGGAGCACCCGGAGGAAACCCACGCATGCTCGAGGAGAACATGCAAACTCCGCACAGAAAGGCACCCTGGGTGATCCGGAGATCGAACCAAGGACCTTCTCGCTGTGAGGCGACCGTGCTAACGACCACACCACCGTGCTATAAAAATATTAGCAAAAAATAAATATTATAAACTACAGTATCTTTGGAGCAGCTTTAACACTGCAGGCTCGTGAACTGGTCGATGTGTGTATCTCGTAAAAAGAATGAATGCCATACAAAATGTATAAATTCACTATTACTAATTGTCCATTTTGCAATAAAACAAACTATTACATTTGTTTTAGCAAAACATAACTCTCATAAGAACTATTTTTAAATAGGTTTCTCAAATCTGATTGGTCAGACAGTGTGGATGAATTGTGTACACCCCTTTGGTGTTTGTAAACAAGTAGCGATATGCACAGAGGCTGGTTAAACACTACTTGGTTATAATCTATCTGACAAATCCATGAAGAATTGTACTTTAAGTATCGGTTTGATTAGCTACCAAGTTATCCACTTATTATTGTGGATTGCCACTAAAAGACAGAGAGTGCTATTCGGCTAAACTATCCATTCTTAAATGCTAGAACGTGTCCTGTCAGTGGTTACATGATGCTAAGTGACCTAGCCAGCAATGACCAGACATATATAAATATCTCATAGAAATTTAAGAGTTAATACTGGAGAGAAATTGAAGGTATATGAGTCGCTTGATGATTACAACATTCTTGTTCGTGGGCGTGATGTAATGTTTTAGACAATTCCAACAAACAGATGCTTATTTGTTAGCTGAGCAACGTTAGCTAGCTAAACATGTCCATTAGAGGCAGCTCTGTGGGAAGAACATGATCTAGGTGATGTGATAAGATTAGCTAGCTAGTTTCTTGATGTACATTTTAAGAGCGCTATGTAGGTTGGTAAAAGAAATATAAATTAGATATGTCAGCCAGCTAGCACGGTGAGTTTATTCAATTTTACCAAGACAACATCACTGATATGCTACTTAGCTGAAATGAAATGGGCGCTTCAAAGACAGAGCTCCTCAGACCTATTATTTCTCCAAATTGCCTGCAACCACAAAACGTTTCCTTCTGGCTTAGAAGGGTGTCAGATTCAATGGTATGCTGTAAAAATGAATGTGTTTATGAACAATTCTGACACCCAACAAGGACACATACATTTTAGAAAACAAATTATGACGTGCTGTTAGAAATCACTATAGTCTCCAATACGGGAAAGTGATCAACTTTTGCTTCAATAGGGAGATATGAACAGGACGGCAAACCTATTTATATTAAAGCATCTGTTGAACCATTGGTATAAACAGCACTCATGTACGATTTATCTGTCACCAAGATTAAGCACTGCTTATTTTCAGTTTCACCATACAACTTTTATTTTTAGCCAAATTAACTCTTAGCTATGGATCATTTTAAATGTGCACGCTTGTTGTTCTTCCTCACAGTGTCAGCATTCTATCTGTTCCTCCAGTGTATCTGCTGAACCAAAGCATTCGGTCTCTACATTAGCTGATGTAAACAGCTTGCTCTACTTCATCTTGCATGCAGGAGCAGGGAGGCATTAATGCATCTCCTATTGATTGTCATATCTGGCATCATTCCCTTGTGTCAATTCCTGTTGTGTCAGCTCAGAGAGGAACGCCTTCACAGATCTTTGGTATTCATCTCAGGTTTTATTCGTGCGCCATTCAAACCCATTGATCAAGTGATGGGAACTGATATGAATAAAGGGCACGCTCAATAACAATCAGTGTCATTCTGAGCTGAACTGTCAGGCTTCATAAGAGGTGGCACTTTGCATTAGCGTGAATGTAAACATGGACAGACCCGGGTGCAGGCCTGTGTGTTTGTGCCAAGAATCCTACTAATCCAGACTTCATTGCATGTAAATAGCAGTAAAGCGCAAAACGGGAGTGAAAGTGAGCTGGCTTAGTGCCGAGGGGCTCCCAATGCACAGCTGCCTTCTCTCTTCACTTCCCGAATAAATGTGAGAAAGGTAAATGGGATTATGTAGTGTGTCGTTCATCCTAATCTCTGCGTGAACATATGTGTAGGAAGGAGATAAAAAATTTACTTATGTCAAAACTGATAAGTCAAATGTTGAGGTGAGACGTTTCAGAGATATTATCAAGGGAAGAGACAGGTCACTGGTTGAAAAATGAATCGGAATGTGTGCATAATGCTGAATATGGTGGCGAGAGCGAGCGAGAGAGAGCTGATGTGGCCTTACACTGATGCAAGATGTGACAGTTTTGACAGATTTTCAACATATGTTGCTAAAGTGTTCATACCAGTGAAATTTTCCTTCAGATTACTAAATAATAACTGTCATTATGAAGGTAATACATTTGTATAATGTTTGTTGTAGCTATATGAATGTTTCCAAGCAGGCTCCATCTTTAAAGCTAGCATTCCGGCTAATACGTTGGCTACATCTTTATACCCTGACCAAGATCTGGGATGGAAATAAAGTGTAAAAACTACAACATTATACTGCAGGAAGAATCCTAAATAGCTTCCTAAGAGTGTTATACTGTGTTATGTAGAAAACTGGAAGGGGTTTAGAATTTGGCCTAAGATATCTATAAATACGAGTTAC
This sequence comes from Notoglanidium macrostoma, assembly GCA_030068235.1. NCBI lineage: Eukaryota > Metazoa > Chordata > Actinopteri > Siluriformes > Auchenoglanididae > Notoglanidium > Notoglanidium macrostoma. The sequence goes on along the minus strand of JAQQZR010000011.1, from coordinate 4,859,111 downwards.
AGTGATTTCAAATACATTTTGGCAGACCAGAAAAACGTTTGGCCTATTTTCAAGTGATTGCAAGTTTGATGATGCCACAGCTGTTTGTGGCCAGAAGCCAAAAGAGAAACATTGTCCTGCTGTCTGGATGGGAGAGTTATCATTCTCTCTCTCATGGGTGGCTGTGAGCTCATATATGTGGAAGAGGGCAGGTAGCATTTTTCTTTGAGTGTGTTACGCCACCCTGTGACACAGCATGAGCAGCATGTGTTAGCCTTCACCATAACCGGTTGTTAGCTGTCATATAATGGCAGAGCTGGGTGGGAATTGTCAGTGACAAAACCGGGGAGAAAATGGGGGGGGGACGCAGGGAAATCGAAGCGTCTAAGCCAGGGAACCAGTTGGGAACGAATGACTAGAGTTGCACACTGAAAAGATGGCAAACCTCACAAAGAATGTAAACGATAGAGCTATTTACGTACACCGAGGAATTGAGCAGAAACAGGAAACAAGTGTGTAAAGGTGAGCGCCAGCGTCGTCATAGGGGCCAAGGAATGGTGTCTGCTGGATTCTAAATAGATCCGGTTGTGACAGATTGGACAAAGCTGCCTGTATTGTTGCCAACATGGCCAATTTATGAATTATTTCCTTCTCTAATGATGTCAGTGTTTTTGTTGACCAACAGATTTTGCCCCCTATAAACAGAATCTGTTCTCCCTGTGTCTCAGGCTAGAATAAATCAGAGCTCATTGTTATTTTTCAGTACATAATATGAGCTAAAGCTGAGATAGAAGTGTGGATCCGGCCTGGGATCTCATTTGACCCAACTAAAAAGTCAGAGGAGCAGGCAGTTTTTACTCTCACGCAGGTGACGTCGGTCGGTCCGACATTCAGCTCTCGAGAAAAAGAAAGGCCACATAAATTGGGTGCTTGCACAGCGCTGTGTGTCACATGTACCTTGTTCTTTCATTGATCATCTGCTTTATCCCGGTCAGGGTCATGGTGGTTTAAATGACTAATTTGTCAATCAGGAGTGGGCGGTAGTGGAATTAAAGAACATGGCCATATTATGCACATTACTCTAGCTTTTGAATGACCTCCAGGCTGGTTTACAGGACTTCAGGAAGCCTCTGATGCACCATGTACAATGCAACTGTGATTAAGGCTCTGAAATTGAGCCAAGTAAAGCTACAGTTGAGTTCAATATGCAGTCAACAGCATTTTGTTTGCACCCGTGGGATTACAGCAATTTAAGTGTCCTCCGCTGGGAACACTCCATGTTTGTCTTTGGGCTGTGTCACTAATTAGTTATGGTGCGTTTGTCAGAACCGAACACACATATCGAAACAAATGTAACCAGCGATTTCAGCACACTTCATAAACTTGTCTTATTAAACACAAACGCATTGTGCAGAATTGCAGATAAGAGCGGTCCTCATTATGCTTTAATAAATGCAGCCAGGCAAAGCTAACGCTGCAGTGCGTCTGTTAATGAGGAGTTCAGGATATCAATGTTTCGCGTGCACACTTAATCATAGTCAGAAGCAAACTTATTTTAGCATTTCGTTTGTAATTGAAAAAGACATTTATATAAAACATTTTGTGGTATAATCCACGGTCGCTTTTGGGTTTCTTTTTTCCAGTGTGCATTTGTGTAAATGCAGTTGTAATCGAGTGAAGCATTGTTTGAAGAATTAAAAGCTTACTGTATCTGTCTGTCTTTATTTCCATAATGATAGTGGGGAGGTAATAGAATAGCGGGACAATTGGAGCTTAATGATGCATTGCAGACTTTTCAGTGATATTACAGCTAAGGATCTTTGCAAATTGTGATTATTTGGCACTTATTTCATTTGTGTCATTTTAGTACCATCTACTATTTTTTTTAAAACATAACACTCTTGTGGATTTGGCCAAAGCAGATGGATCAGAAGCAGATAAGTAGAAATAGAAGGGTTTTTTATGCCCCGCTGCTCAAAGTGCATGCCGGGAGTCACACGGAGGCAGAGACCTTTTTAGCCGAAGCTGGTTAGGACTGTCTGCATGGTAATTCGATCAATAAATGGATGTCAGTCATGGCTGAAGTGCTAATATTCATGTGCAGAATGAGGAGAGAATATTTGCATATATTCAGCTCGAAGCAGCCAGTATCTTAATGAATGAGAAATGTATTGAAGGTCACAATAATGTCCTTCATATAATGGAAAGAAGCTTGTCGTGCAAGCCTGTTGTGCTTCAGGGCCAGGAGTGTCCTACAGCCTGCTGCACTGTTGATTGAATAAGCTTCTGCTGTTATTGTTTATGGGCTTTTCTAATATGGAAGGTCATAGTCCACACATAGTCGGAATTTATTCTCGGGTTTTGGTATGAATTTTCTTTAGGGACGATTGCTGGGACTGAAAATAGCAGTATTAATGTCACAATCGATAAGAATCCTCTTATACTCCAAGCCTAGCTTGTTAGGTGTAGATGATGTCCCAATAAACAGCGATGTGCTCGTCCAAGTGAATAGTGAAATTGTTATGACCTCCTGATAGGAGCGAACAAACTGATGCATTAAAATCAGTCACAGCCCAGATCCAATTACATGTTTTATGAATATGAGGTGCATGTGCAGAATGTTAATTTGCTCTACGACTCCAGACTGGGACACAACACACGTTGCAGCATAGCTCTGTACTCTGTACATCATAACTAACATGGAGAATATATGTATGGTGAGATTGATTTTCCAGCTATAAAATTCAAGGAAATGAAATATTAACTGGGTGCTAATAACAAAATGGCCACATCACTTCATGGACATTGAACAAAAAGTCATGCAGAGTTCTGTACTGCACTGAATGGTCAACTAACGCACCTCTAATTTTCCAGAACTCTGACGACCTGTTGGTGGCGTCAGCCGAGTGCCCGAGTGATGACGAGGACCTGGAGGAGTGTGAGCCTGGCACTGGTGAGTAAACACAGGGAAAAGGCCAACAGCACTGTGACTCTCCAGAAGAGCACAGGCTCCAGATGCACTCAGTACACACACTTCAGCCCCAACACCTCTCTACAAGCAGCCACTAATAAAAAGCTAGTCGTGTGGATCAGTCTGAATGTAGCATAGCCAAGCCAGTGCTGAGCTTTTGTTTTTGTGGGATGGTCAAAACCGGCTGATGATGTGCCATAATTTCCATAAACTGTATGTGTTATAAATCAGCATTTACCAATCCAGTCAAAAAACAGTCCATTTTTTAATTCCTAGTCCTAATACCAAGAATGAACCAAGAAATCACAAACATCAAGTACCTTGAACAGTTGTTTTGGGAACTGCTAAAATATGGACTGTATGAGGATTCCCTTGAGGACCTCTGCATTATATCACCAAAGCAAGGAAACTTATTACAAACAAAATGAAGCTATAATATAAGGGTGTCCGAGTTACAGCCCGCAGGACATTTGGAGCCTGCCACAAGTGTTTAAATGGTCCGCAAGCTTTTTAAACATAAAAGTTGCCGAAGCTCTTAAGGTTGAATAATGGACGTTACTAATGAACTAAAGCACTGCAATTTGCTGTTACATGAAATAGAATTTTAAAATTCGGATCAGCTCCTGATGCTTGTTCTTCCAAAAAGGAACACTGTTAATTTCTTCTTAATGTATTGCATTTACATGATAGCACCAAATTCCCCGCTTACAGATCTAAAAATGGATCATTTTTTTTTTAAGTAAAAGGAGAATGGGGGGAAAAACTAAATTTTAGTTCAGGTCTGTGTCTGTGTAAATCAAATTGATATAACGATTTGATGAGAAGGGATGAAGAAGCTAAAATATTGAAGAAGCAGGAAGCTGTTCACTAAAAAAAAATAATAAGGCACGTAAGTTACCATGATTCTATCACGGGTAGGGATATTCTTAGGCAGTACACAAAGCCTACACCTGCTATAGCTATGGTGAAATCACTTTAACATACTTTAACTGCTTTTATAAAAACAATATGATAAAATTCAATAGATAATGAAATGTTAACAGTGAACTTTAGTTGCTAAACAACATAACAGGCAAAGATCAGAGTATTCTATGGAGAGAGCAATGACTTAATGATTGGGATTAAAATCTACTTCGTTAATACCGAATGAATTTATTATTATAAATATATAATATAGAAAGGGTTTCAGACATCAGTCAGATTTTAGAACCAAAATGTTCTGCTTTGTGAGTTTTTTACTGTTACAAATAGACTGTGGGCAGTGATTTCATATTTTTCTCTCCATCTGGTCCCATTAAAAAAATGTGGACACCCCTACTGTAACATAACAGGGCCATTAATTCAGAAAGTCATCAGCTTGATAAAATTAACATATCATTCTATTGCTGATTTATTCTATCACCCACACTTTTGTTGTGCAAGGCCAGGCTTCCCTCACACATCCTTCTTCATGACTGTAAACGGAAAGAAGGACACTAATTCCAAAGTGTGACACTGTTATCTAGCTCGCTGAGGAACCGTGCAGGAAATATAAATACCATGTGTTCTTACGGCATATTGAGTGGTGTGATTTATCTATATATAAACCACTGCTGAACAGTGTCTTTACAGTGCAGTGTTATAGTCACCTAAAGAAATCACACCTCTCAATATGCTATGAGTTATTGAAAATTTCACTTTTCACCCACTTCATATTAAGTTTATATTAATGCCTGTATAAATACACGTAAATTATACTTAAAGTGTACAATATCCGAATGGGTTTCAGACTAGAGCTAGAAGCCAGGAAGCCTTAACTATGTAAAGAGTGTATAATGGAAATACTGGGACGTGTGTACTGTTGCAAATGTATTCCAGCTCTACATTATTTGTGAGTTATGTGTACTTGGGTTGTGTTGTAATATGTGAATGAAACAAACATCCAACAGTAATGTGACAGTACCTACATACTAATTACACAGAAACTGTATCCTTACTGTAAAGTCTAAATTTAATGTATATTTACTTAAATGTACTGCTGCAATTTAGCTAGACGTATACACACATCCTTGTATACAATGATTTAGACAGGTAGCTACACAGGTATTAGAGATCCCGTATGACGTGGGATCAAGTGTCTTTAGGGTTAGACTGGTTTACTGGCATTTCTTTCATAACTATAAGTATAAATCGGTAGCAGAAATAGTATCATATTCAATAAATTGCAGAAATGTGTTCTTTTGCATAATTGAATTCAACAATCAGTTCTCAGCTTTTTCTCTGTATTAATGCCGAATTGAACCAGTGATAGCAATGATCCCTTTAATAACAACATGAAGCTCTGGAAATCATGAAGCGAGACTAGCTCTGGAAAAAAACTGACCCAGATCCAGTGTATGTGTGTAAGTCATAGCTGAGAGTCATCACCCAAAGCGAACGCTCCAATTCTCCGGCTAATTTACATTGCTAAGCGCTAATTCCCCTGGGTAACTACATTCCAGTGGAGGCATTCATTATGGTCAGAACTTTTCGATCGCATTCTTTCCGGCAAATTTATTAACACATCTCAGTGCTTCATACTGGGGACATAATTTCACAATCAGACTATATCCATGAGTGAACCTGTATAAATGAGCTTGACTTAATTCTAGTAACACGCTGGCATACAGCTCAGCCTGCACATGTTATTTATTTGTCTTTCTGATCTATACATTTACAAGTGAATGCCACCGACAGCTGAAAGATCAATCACAAATTTCCTTCCAGCTTTATTAGTGTTTTTTTCTAATACTTATCTGAATGAAAAAGACTTCCTTGTATTCCTTTTCTGTATTTGTCTTTGGGTAATATCACTATATTTGTAATTAGATTAACGAGACATAGAGTAGAGCACCAAAAATGTTCAGATAAATATGAGGGGGAGAAAAGTTGTATGTTTAAGGGATCATCTTGCACAGCTTTCTTTTGTGTAATTTGCTTTTTTTTCCCCATGCAAAAATCACCCGGCCTATTTGTTGATGTAAGTGACCCAAACTCCATGGTTTGTTATTTTGCTTTACCAAGGAAGAACCAGGAAGAAGCTTACTATTTATTCAAGCAGTTACACATGCATCTGATCTTAAAAAAAAAATCTACATTTGAAGAACATTTGATAAGATTATCTTAGTCAGTATTAATTTTCAGATTATGACATCTTGTGTCAGTGTATATTATGAATGTTACTGTTAGATAATCTGTTATTTTGTAGTGCAGCAGTAATGAGATTGTAGTGCTGGTTTCTTTATTGTGCACTAATTCTTGCTCCTTACTGTCTTTTTTTCTGTATTTTCCATCACAGGAGGTGAATTAGTGTTGCCCATAATTACCATGGACACCCAAGACCCCCAGTCTGTGGCCCCACATTACCCTGCCATTCCCCCTCCCCCTACATCCCTGAGCCCCCTCCAGACCACCAAAGAGTCCCTTGTTCTGTCTGAGCCACGGCCGCCGTGCCCTCCAGACCAGGAGGACTGCGGCGAGCCCATGGAGGTGTCAGCCTTCGGCTCGGGGGAGATGACTGAGTCCGATGATGAGGACTTCTATAAAAACTCCCCAATGGTCACTGATAGGACAGTGCTGCCTCCTCCCCCTGGCGTGGGCAAAAGTGGAGGCCAAAAGCCTGGTGCCCATCGCCCTCATGCTCCCCCTGCACCCCCTGCCCCGACAACCCACCCTGACCAGCTCCACATCCCCGCGGGTAAAATGAACACCCGCGACCAGGTGCTCCTCCCCCCAGCCCCGTCCTCTCGCCTCACTCCGGGACTAACTTACCCGCCCGATTTCCCTCGTGTGCCCACAGCTCGGCCCTCGGCTTCGGTAGAGAGAGGCCTGCCTGGTGCGGTCGAGGTGATTCGTGAGTCCAGCAGCACCACAGGAATGGTGGTGGGTATCGTTGCAGCTGCCGCCCTCTGCATCCTGATCCTCCTCTACGCCATGTACAAGTACCGCAACCGCGACGAGGGATCCTACCAGGTGGAGCAGAGGCGCGGCTCAGGCAGTGAGAGCAACGGCGCCGTAGTGAAGGAGAAGACTCCAGGCACGACCGCCTCCATGTCCAAGACCGTCGCGAAGGGGAAGAAAAACAAAGACAAGGAGTATTACGTCTGAGAGAGGAGTGAGAGAGAAAGAGAGAGAGAAAGATGGTGGGTTGATGATTTTAGAGCGTAAATCACCTCCTCTTCATTCTCATCCTCAAACATTTAAGCCTTCAGTTTTCAGAAAGTTATGACGCATTAAGGTAAATATGGAGAGAGTGAGAGAGAGAGGTAAAGGAAAGTACTAATTATAATGGAAGTGAATGGCCATGTCCTGGGTGTGGTATATAGCCATTTTAACCTTATTTCATCCCCTTTTGTGCCTCAAGGAGATCATCCATTACATTCTAGATGATGAAATGCCATTCATTCTCTTTGCAATGAAAATTGCCGTTTCCGGAGCGCGGGAATCTTTAGAGGTTAATGAATCACCATGGAAAGGGAGAGAACTCCCACCCCACTAACTCATCAGCAGTCCTCTCCAGTGTCTGCTGCTTTCTGAATCCTTTGGCTAATTTTAATGTGAAATCGATTATATCCTGCAATTTGAAGTATATAGAAAAATGTAATTACCTTTGATGTCATTATTCACACTGAGCGGTAAATACTGTGTGAAGTATCAGGCAAGCAAATGTTCCTGTTAATTCACTTTTTTCAGATATTTAATTATGTGCTTGGTAAGAAAAAAACAGGCCAACCGCTTTTACACTCAATAGTTCTTTGACCACATTTCCCATATTATGGGGTATTAGAAAAAGTTTTCAGTTTGTGCTGTGTAGTTTTTGGCCAACTTTAAGTACAAAGAGAGTGCTAATTAGCTGCATGTGTTCTGTAACAAACCTATATATGAGTCACCTGACTTGTTATGCATTTTAAATGTAATTGTAAACTGGGTGCATTTTATAGCCAAGAGGCTAACATGGAATTGTGATGTGTTTCACTGCTACACCTTACCATATTTTCTGAAACCACCTCACCCCCACCCAATTTTCTCTGTTCAGATTTCTTTATAGCCTTACATCACTTAGCGTTAATACGTCAGGCAGTTTGGTTTTGTATTTCCTAGGGATGCATCCATATCATTTTTTTTCAGACTGAGTACTATGAGTACGTGTTTTTTTTTTCGTACTCGTCGATACTAATACTGATACCAAAATGAGTAACCTAAGACATAAGATGTTATGGCGTATCTTAAAAACAGTATCTTTAATAGACAGAGTGTGAGGGTGGCCAGCCTCAGTGTGCACAGGAGTATCAGCAAGCTGGAGCGCGATTCAGGAGCAACGTGTAGACGCTGACAAGCAAACACATCTCAGTGCTCAGTGCTCGCAGGACAGAAGTGCTCCACTCATGAAGGTTTCACTGCTCCATGCGTTTTCGCGTCACTGTTCCACCACCTTGTACTCAGTTTTAATGCTCGGGTCAGCTGTGCTTTGTGCGCTTTGCAATACTTTCTGCATACTTTTTAAACACCATAAGATATTGTATCAGGTTACTTGTATTGCAGGAAGATGCTCCAGTAACCCGTCTTGATATTTCCACAGAGCACAGTGGCAGTCTGCTGTGCTTTGATTTACAACGTTAATCGTAAAAGATTGCTGCCGTGTCATGTCGTCTGTTCGTTAATGCAGCAGAGAACACCAGGCCTACGTCACCTAGTATCATGTGACATCAGATGCTGGCATCAGAGCATTTCTGTTTTTATGAGTGAGGGTACATGTAAATGACAACAGTATCAGACTGATTCCTTACATCAGTATCAGTATTGATGCATCCCTGATATTTACAGCATCTAAACTGCTGGTAAAGTGGAGGGTTTTTTTTTCTTTTGTCTCATTATTTTTCACTGTTTGTTGAGCGAAAGCCTTTACTACAGTCCTTATCTAAACCTCTCTGTCAGGCCTGAAAATATTCACTTCTTATGATGTATATGTTATAATCCATCAATGAACCCCTGTAATGAGTAGCATTTGGTTGAACATTTACTGCTGCTGTGACGGTGAATTCTCTATCACCCCAATGGGATTTTCAATATTTTAGCACCAACTGTAGCATATCACCACTCCAGACCTATATAGATATTAAAATTAGACTAAAAATACACAAATTATAAAATATATGTCACTTTGTGTTAACAATCGCAGCACCCGCTACAGGGCAAAAAAAGTGTCTTCTGGTCCAGAAAATATGGTTGTGCTACAGTAAAGGTCAAAGGTATTGTTAAAGTGTAAAAGAGCTGTGCACTGTCTCTCTCTCTCTCTCTCTCTCTCTCTCTGTCTCTCTGTCTCTCTCTCGCTCTCCATGGTGCTAAGATGTTCATTATCTATTAGGCTACTTATTGGTGTTCCATGCATGACGTATTCACATTTAACTTTAGGGTCAGAGAGTTGTTTGATATGAAGTCATTAAGTTGCTCGTCATCCTACTGGACAACTCTCGGCCCGTTCCTGGAGGGATTCATAGCACCACCTCATCGTGGACGGAAAAAAGATCTCGGCTAAAGAAACCTAAGAAAGCTGGAGCAATTAGCATCAATAAAAAAACAAAACATTGTATTTATGTAAATACAAGATTCTGTGGACATTGCTGACAATACAACAGGATACAGGTTTGTCCGTATGCGTGTGCGCGTGAGTGTTTCGTCCCTGTTCGTCCTCTAGCATGAGAAAGACCTAACTAGACTTTGAGACATCTTTCTCTGCCCCTTTATTCTCCAAGAAACAAAACTAGAATCCGACGCCTACTCAATGAGACTGCAGGAAGTGCATACTGCTTGGAGGGAAGTCATATGTGGAGAACTTTTCCTGGCATCCTCGCTGTGAAAAAAGGAAACGGCCAACTCCGTGTCAAAATGCTGGCTCTCCTGTTGCCCTGTTTTGAAGGAAGTGAGAAAAAAAAGTAACCTGACAACCGAGAACTGCTCTTGTGAAGAGCGTTTCTGTATAGAGCTACGGGAACTCAAATCTTCAAAGTCTACATTTTTTGATATATAAAGAGGGCACATCCCTGAAAAGAGAAAAAAAATGGTGTAATGTCTAGATATTTCTCACAGTCAGTGAATATTATTTTACCAGAATGGCCATACTTGTTATAAGAGAAAGGTCTGTTAAATCCTTACTCGCCACACAAAATGTGGTTTTCACAACAACAGTCATTTCAGTCACATGAGGTGATTTGTCACACGTGGAATCATCTTCAAATGTGGACTAAATCTTTATTCACTTTCTTTCAATTCCATAAGGAAGAAGAATTTAGCCATATGTCCCTATTTTTTGTTATTTTTAATACATTGTTTAAAGTTGTATTGATTTTTTAACATGGTTGCCATTTACATAGAACAGTCAGAGTATATTCCCATTCTTACTTAATGTTATTGTAAAGTGTTCCCGTGAGATGAATTTAAATATGTGTACATTGACAGAGGAAAAAATACACTTGGTTATATACTTCTTACATTTCCTGTTTAGTGTGGTCTCTTTTTTTCATTATGGTTCAATACAGTGGCTTGAATAAGCTTTTCACCCCATTGCACTTTTCCACATTTTGTAATGTAACTTGGAAAGTAAATTAAAGGTCCACTATGTAGGATTCAACCAACCGAATGCCCGTTCCTTATCACCTTCCTTTCCAAGCATGTATTAGAATATAGGATAGCCATCATGTACTCCTAAATACTTACATTCACATTCCCTTGCTTTTTTATTGGCTAAACAATTTACTAAAAAGTGCTAAGAACATGTTAGACAACACCAGCAAGGCTCTTATTTCTTCTTCCTTTTCTTTATTTCTTTGTCTTCCTTCTGGTACTTCCTTCCAGATTCATGCTGCTACGTTAAAAAAAAAAACAGACGGTGCTCTGTTGAGGTTTGTCCATTCTGGGCTTCTGTAGCAATGCAACGTGGCAGCTCCGTAGAGGTAGAACCGCTCGCTATGTAGATACATAGGGCCCATTCTGAGCTTACAAAAACACAGTGATTAAGAGATACAGGTAATTATACTCTAATGACAACATACTTATGAATTATGAAAGTGTATTCTGGAATATATTCTCCATTTCTGCTACTAGATACCCTCAAAATCCTACGACCCGAATTCCAGAAAAGTTGGGACGTTCTTTAAATTTGAATAAAATGTACAAGAAAAGACTTTCTAATCACATGAGCCAATATTTTATTCACAACAGAACATAGATAACATAACAAATGTTTAAACTGAGAAATTTTACAAT
>JAQQZR010000011.1:4836493-4847781 GCA_030068235.1 Notoglanidium macrostoma | reverse complement strand
CTTTCTTGCTTTTTCAGCCATTTGTTGCCCCCGTGCCAACTTTTTTGAGACCTGTAGCAGGCATCAAATTTGAAATGAGCTCATTTAGTGGGTAAAGGTGTACAATTTCCCAGTTTGAACATTTGCTATGTTATCTATGTTATGTTCTGAATAAAATATCGGCTCTTGTGATTTGAAAGTCTTTTAGTTTTCATTTTATTCAACTTTAAAGAACTTTTCTGGAATTCGGGTTGTACCTAGCGGACTTTTATCTTAATTGGGATTATATGCCATGAATCTACACAAGACAAGCCCATAATATTGAAGTTGGGAGGAGGGATGGGGGACCAATATAGCTTGGGATGAGGGTTAGTTGTAAGCTACCAATATAGCTTGCAAAATTATTTTCAAACAAAAAAATAAATTTCATAAGTATTTACTCCTGTTGCCATCAAACCCTAAATTAATACTGGTGAACTCAGTTACCATCAGAAGTCACATAATTAATTGAATGAATGTGTGTAATTAAAGTGTGTTGTGATGTCAATATAAATGCACCATGTTCCTGGAAGAACCCAGAGTTTGTTAACATAGTTAACAAGTTAACATACTTAAAGAAACAGCATTGTTAAGCACCAAGTGCGATCAGTTCAAGTCCTGAAGCAAGTTCTGTAAAAGTATCAATCGGATTTTATTATAAAAGGCTTTCACAGAATGCTATTAACTACATACTTTTAAAAATGGAAAGTATATTGCACAACGAAGACTCAAAAGAGACTCGAAAGTCCCAAGACATGAAGAATCATAGATCTTTGAAATACAACCAGAGGATTACCATCAAAATTATTACCAGAAAATAATATTTGTTTTACTTCTAAAGCCCTATCTGGATGGGGTTAGTTTCCCTGTGAGGCACCTTTAATCGTTTTTTCATGTCTGCACTGTGATAAACTGCTCATAGTTTAACTGCAATTAAATTAACATTAAAAGGTGGGAAGTAACAAAGTGTAAGCACTTTGTCACTGTACTTAAATCTGGTTTTTACGGATCTGTATTTTTTTCTTCTTCTTTCACCTAATACTTTTGACTCAAAAGAAATCTCAAACACATCACTGCATTTCTCTGTAATTATATATTTGTGTTGTCATAAGGTGATTTTTAGCATCAGACTGTTTCCAAGGAGTCATTCTAAATTAACAAATGAACAAATCTAAGCTTTAACAGATGTGATGGCGAGAATGAGACCCAATAACAATTATTTGCTCCTATATACACTTTCCATGTATCCAGACAGTTTGTATTGGGACAGCCAACTATTACATTTCAGTTCATTTGACAGTTATGACAGTTATTGCAGAGATTCATGTACCCCTGGCTGCAGAACCAAGAGTCTAGGGAGTGGAGTCGAACCACTGGATCAGGTCCAGCTCCACCCTCTGGACTTTTGGTTCTGCACCAAGGGATTAGGAATAAAGCTTTTGTTAGTTTGCCTTAGCTAACTAACATTTTTCTCCTCCATATTTGGTCCCTTGGTGAATGAGGTACTAATTTACCATCAGTGACTAAAATCAGTGTATGATTTCAGACCGACGCCTTTTTCTTTCTTTGTTTTCAGGATGTTTAGTCTACGAGCCTGGACGTTTGCGTCATGCATGGTCACGTGACCATGTTTATTTATTTGACCTCATCTAATGTCAGACACAACTTCTCTTTCATTTGTTTGCAGAAAAGTAAACCTTGCCAGATATTGTGGATTGTGTGAATATAAACAGCCTCTTTAATCAGCCTTTAGGATTGCAGTCTTTTGATTGATTTTATTTTCTTTCTCCTGCTAATGGGCTGACAGTGTAGGCACTATGGAGACAGCATATGATCCATAGCAAGTAGGTTGTTCTTGAGTAGGCTTATCTTTTCTTAATTCAGGGAAGTGGATATGCATGCTAGATGATTAAATACTGTGAAAAATACCGATTAAAAATGCTTTTGTGCAGCTAGAGATGGCATCAACCTGAGAAATCACTTATATCGCTTAAATGATCAGACGCAGAGCTGGCCAGTGTAATTTGGTCTGTAATTTTCTCAAGGGAGGAAGGAGAAAGAAAAACAACATGGCTGATCTGGGCACAAATAAAATTACAGAAGAGCACCTGCAAACGGTGGCGTTACTCCAGGTCCCTGTGTAAACATAATCCCGTCCAAATCGTGCTTTTGTTTTATATTATTATATAAGATTATAAGTAGGGGCGTCATGGTGGTGCAGTGGTTAGCACTTCTCGCCTCACAGCAAGAAGGTCCTGGGTTCGATCCCCGCGTCCGGTTTCCTCCTACAGTCCAAAGACATGCAGGTTAGGTCAACTGGCTACTCTAAATTGCCCATAGGTGTGAATGTGAGCGTGTGTGGATGTTTGTCTGTGTTGTCCCTGTGGTGGACTGACGACCTGCCCAGGGTGTACCCCGCCTCTCGCCCGAAGATGCTGGGATTGGCTCCAGCTTCCCCGCGACCCAGACGGATAAAGTGCTATAGATAATGGATGGATGGAAGATTATAAGTATATATAAGTATTATATAATATTATATTATATCTAAGTATTACATTATACTTAGACATTACACATATTTAATACAGCTAACACTTTTACTTTTAATTGAATGGCTCCTATCTTCAGCATATCTCCTAGTTCAGTTAGCAAGTTTTAAAACTCTGAAGCAAAGCACTTTATTGCATCCCAGTTTCATCATCTGTTTTTGTGCTACAGATGGATTTGTGGCCGAGAAGTAGCCACAGAGTGGTGATATAAAGTACAGTCTACATTCCTCCCTTCACAGCTCCAACCTAAGGACAAGGCTTTGTACTTCTGCAGTTACGAGTTTGTACAATATGAAAGGAAAGTAACTCCCTCGCTTACTTGATCTACAAAAATACATATTATATATTTATATAAATGCTACTATCCCATAAGGCAAGTTGCGTGCACACAACGAGCAGATGTTTGAGCAAGAACATTTCTACAGATCACTTTTGTGTACTAACATGCAGGCAAAGCACAGTCATATAGTGAATCACAGAAAAACTCTGTCAGATGTCATGATGTCATGATGAAACACGGTTTCACTACAACGACACATGATAGTGCAATGAAACAAACTATAAACTGAAACACTGACTCTATAAAGGGAAAATGCTTTCATTTGTAATTAATGAGGGAGTTTAAACGATATTGCCACAAAAACGAACACATCATGGATGTTTGAATTAAAGGTACAATATGCAGGTTTTAGTCGCATCTAGCAGTGAGGTTGCAGATTGCAACCAATCAAATGCCCTCCACTCACCCCTAGTCTTTCCAAATGTGTATTAGAATCTACGGTGGCTGTCAGGAACAGTAATACCTGTCTGCAGAGCCGTGGCAGTACTTTTTTATTCGTTCCTTAGCGACTGTTTGGCTAATTAACATTTTAAACGTTTTAGGTGGGTTTCCGATACATTTGTGAAATAAAACTTAAATAAAACGATGCTAGTGTCATAAACACTTTTGAATCTTTCATGTTTTTTTTCTGAAAACTAAATGCCTGGTATGTGGCGGGTAGGCTAGGTGTTTGCCTGGGCTTTAAGTGTACGCTTACACTATATCTGCAGGAAAACATCTTTACTTCATACAAGCTTAAACTGTCAGCATAATATTATTTTATTGGACCACCAAAATAATTACACAAGTAAGGACACATCTTCTCTGACATTTACCTTTTCTAGCTTCTTTGTTGTGGCTCTTCTTCTATTTCCCTTGGCTGCTTATGGAGTAGGTTTGTAATGAGTGTGATGAGAAAAACTTCTCAGAGAACAAAAATCTTAAAAAAAAAAAAAAAACTTTACTAATCCCATATTGACAGTTATAAATTACAGTTAGTTCATTAGAATTTCGGTCAGAAGACTGTGTTACTCCTAACCTGACTGTCCCTTATTTCCTTTATTATTTCCACATCCATCCCTCTATTATCTATACGGCTTATCCATTAAAGGTCATGGGGAATCTGGGGCCAGTCCCAGTTGATTTCAGCTGAGAGGCAGTGTGCACCATGGGCAGGTCGCTAATCTATCACAGGGCTAGCACAGAGACGAACAGCCATTCACATTCATATTCACACCCATGAGCTATTTAGAGTTGCCAGTTAATCTAATCTGCATGTCTGTCGACTGTGGGACAAAACCCATGCAGGCACGGCGAGAACATGCAAACTCTGCTCAGAAAGGCTCCAGTCGGCCAGCAGGATCGAACCCAGACCCTTCTTGCTGTGAGGCAGCCATGCCGACCACTGCACCACTGTGCAGCTCCATTTCCATATCCACAAATGCTAAATCGAATATACCATTACAAATTCAGACAGGAAGTATTCTGTAGAAGCAAAATCACTGATGTTTGGGGGGGTGGGTAACCTTTTAACTGCAACAGCAATATAAGAAATATTTCTTCTCCTTCGCTTTCCTTCCAGTGCAGGCTGCCTCTTTTAAAAATATGAAATGCACTCTCTAGAACCAGTGTTTGGTTTGTTTGTTCTGGGTAACTGTAGCGGGACAACGTGGCGGCTGAATGTTAGAGGACCCGCACTCTGTGTAAATATAAAGGGGTCATTCTAAGCGTATGAAAACCCAGTGATTCTTAGTTACAGGTAATTATACACATACTTATGAATACTACATTCCATTTCCGCCAACAGATCCTCCTAAATCCTACATAGTGCACCTTTAAATTGTCTGGACCTCAGAGACCAATAAAGACAGATTTCTCATGTCCAGGGTCAAAAATTTCATTTCATGTTTGGGGAGACAATAAACAGAAATATTCCCAAGAGCAATTTCTGGGGGAGATACCAAAAGTGCATACTTGTATTAAATATATATATATATGTTGAAAATCCTTATTGGCGTTATATGTCAGCTACTAGATAACTGATTGGTAATAAGAATTAGCATGAACAAATGTTTTAAATATATTATTAAAGTTGACATGGAACACTAGATGTACTTAGCACAATTTTATAAGATGGATTCCCACTTAACACATTGTGAAACTGTTTCAAAAATTATTTCTAATTGAAATTTAATTTTTCAAACAAGTTCAGCGCTATCTTGTCCCATCGTGGGATGTGACGTCATGAGGTTGCTTGGCTTGGGAGTCCTACATTATTTCACATTAGCTTAATAGTGATAGTACTGATAATCACTGATGCAATGGAAAATAAGGAAAGCCAGACTAAAAAGGCGATGAGTTTTATCGTCAAAAACCAAAGAAAAACTATACGGTTTCATACTTTCACACTACTTAAATCTTAAGCAGCAAGTAGTTCTTCTTCGTAGGCTAGCTGCACTGAGACAAAAGAATCCTCCAGTTAGCCGTAATGCTAGGGTTTGTAGTGAGCACGTTGTAAACGAGGACTGCGTGGGGGAGAGAGAGGGGTTTGAGTCAGGCATACTAGTGATTCACCAACAAGCTGAAGTCCGAGGCTGCTCCCTCTGTGTTTCACGTTTCCTGATATAATGTTGCGTGTACTGTATGGCGCGAGAGCACTATCATTTATATGAGAGCGCTGATATGAGGTTAATCTGAGCAAACTAGACAGTACTAATGCAGAATCAAGAAATCTGAGCAAAAACAGTGACAAAAAATTGATGTAATAACTTGTTCATGTGCTTTCTGTACATATTATCAATATTAATATTTGTATTACATAGTTAGGTTTACAATGATGTATTAGGGGACAACTCTCCCAAAGTGGGAGACATGTCCTCCCTGTCCTCCCTGTCCCCCCCCGGGATTTCTGCCTGTGCTCATGTGTGTCAAATTTTCTATCCTGGATGTTCATTGTATAGTTCCATATTTATTGAATTTACTATATTTGTAATTAACAATATTCCATATATATGAAGCAGACCAAACAGTGAGCATGCTCTGGCTAGGTTCCAGGTCATTTGTTTATTCATTTTAATCAACTGCAAGCAAATTCAGTGAAGTCATGGAAACACCACGCTTGCCCACATTCACAATGAGATTTTAATGTAAATGTGCTAAAAACAGCAGAGTCATTCTAAGTTTTTACTTACATCACTCCTCTCCAGCCATTAATCATCACTGTGCTGTGGTTTCTGCTCTCCTCTGAAACAGTAATTTCACAAGCTGAGGTGTGAAAGTGTGGATGTGAGATTTGCAGTTAGGGCCGAGAGGGTGCATGTTGGTGAGTCATGATTGAACTAACTCCTGAGTTCCAGTGCGGTTCTAAAACGCTCTTGTTGACTAACTTTCATTACTCAGAAACATAAGTCATAAGGTCATAAGTGGTAGGCTTGCAAGCCAGACTTCAGGCTTTCACCAGACAGTTTGCTGAAAAAATCCAGCTTGATATGAACAAGATTTCAAAGGTTTGTTCGTCGTAAGTAGCAGATACAAAGTTCCAATGAAATGAGATGCGGAAACTCATCAAAAACAATACAGTGACTATACAGACAGTATAACGATGAGTATAAGGGTAAAAGAGAGTGCAGACAAAACAAGAGCATGCAAAAAAAAATACATAAGTATGCATGTGCATTCACCGTCCACTTTATTAGGAACAGCTGCACACCTGCTGTTTGTAGTTATCCAATCAGCCAATCATGTAGCAGCAACACAATGCATAAAACCATACAGAAGTCAAGAGCTTCAGTTAATGTTCACACCAAACAAATGTCATAAATTTGATCTGTGACTCAGACCTACCTGCACATGAAAAAGTGCCAGGTGTGCCGTCTGTGATGTATGATCAGATGCTGTGTGTGTGTGTGTGTGTGTGTGTGTGTGTGTGTGTGTGTGTGTGTGTGTGTGTGTGTGTTAATATCATGTGCAAAGCTTCAAAGCATCATCTCTGCCAGCTAGTAATATAATTTCCAACTTTTTTATTTCTTTACTAAATTGATCAATATGTTTATAATAGTATATTCATTCATTCTTCTTCAGTTAGAGCATTATCCTGGTCAGGGTCTCATTGAGTCCGGAGCCAATCCCAGGAACATAGTGAGCAGAACAGGAGACCATGCACTATGCCAACGCACTCATTCACACCAGGGCCGGTCCATCTAGCTATGACTTTTGAACACTGAGAGGAAACCAGAGAACCCGGAGGAAACCCATGTGAACAGGGAGCGTAGATGTGAAACTGCACATAGAGAGTTTCTCAAGATACAGAAGCTAGGACCCTACAGCTCTGAGCCTGCAATGCTTCCCACTATGACCCACAGTGATCCTGTTAACATATGTTAACGGTTTTAATCCAGTGACTATGTCTGCAACATTCAAAATTCTGAAGCTTGTGGCCATCCAACCATACAAAACATATCATAAATTCAGTGGGTGGTAGGCGGAGTATAAAAAATACAGTATTTTTTATAACAGCGGTATTGAACAACTGTAGTAATCCATATTATGTCAACAACCGTTCAACTAGGTAAAGAGACACAACAGTCCATCATTACTTTAATACATGACGTGTCTTTTAAGTAATAAAAATTTAAGAAAAAAACATTGAATTAGAAGGTGTGTCCAAACTTTTGACTGGTAGTGTACAGTACATGTGAACCTCTTTTAATTCTGTGGAATACAAAAATATTTGTGTGTCTCGTTTTATTCTGTTGTGGATCTCATTTTATTTATGTAAATCAATATGAATTTGTGAATCTTGTCTTGGTTTTGCGGATCCTATTTCTTTGCAAATCATGCGACAAAAATACCTCCATATTATTGCACAAAAGTGGACTTTTCAGCTGGAATGCATGAAGCACAATGTGATTGAAACAAGTAGCTTCTTTGTCAATTTGTGCTGTTTACAGAGTCACACCAATTATCAAGCCTTGTAAATAAACGCTACAGTTGCTAAATAACCACTAACTATCTGGAGAAATAAAATAATTAAGTTGTGTCTGTATCTATATGTAAATGGATTAGTTATATAAATCCCAGTATGAACATAACATATGAAATTATGTATTTTTTAATATTAAAATAATAATTTCTTTTGCATCCTTAGCTTATGTGTTATTATCACAGGAAAAAAATTCAATGACAGATAAACAGAAGGCCAGTATAGACAGACAGACAGACAGACAGACAGATAGATAGACAGGCTTAAAACTGGGAGCATTCCTTTAATGTAGCCTATTTTATTCTCTCTCTTTATATTACCCCCCATCACTGCTGTCTGCCACGTTTGCTGTTCTGAAAATGAAATTGCGTCAGAACGCCATTCCTTCTGGGAAAATTCTGTTCCTAGAGTCTGTCATGTTATAATTCCCTACCTCAGGTTTCAAAACAATTTTACTTTTACTGATGAAGTGCATTAAAATTGCCTTTACAATGATGGTGAAGATTCCTTTGAACAGAAGTACTGAAGTGCAGAACTAGTATATTAAATCCTACACTAGTGAAAGGTGTAGAAGCTAATTCATATATTTCACAAGGTTCTAAAAATGTGTTTATTGTGTTTACAGTTAACTATTTACATATTTACATTGGCACATTTATTATTTATATAGTTAGATATTCAGACATCTCTTTAAGGCAGTTGTGCTATCTGGTATGTGTTGAATCTTTTACATTTACCTCAAGTTAGATTGGTTGCGGGAGTGCTGGGAGAGAGGGAGAGAGAGTAAAGTACTGTTTAAGAAAGTTATCAGTCCATCCTGCTGTCTTTCTTTTCACTAAGAGTACTCCAACCACCACATCACGAACCCTCACACTACACAAGTATGTCGTCATACACTATATTGCCAAAAGTCTTCGCTCACCTGCCTTTACACACAAGTGACATCCCATTCTTAATCCATAGGGTTTAATATGATGTCGGCCCACCCTTTGCAGCTATAACAGCTTCAACTCTTCTGGGCAAGCTTTACACCACTGCATCCAACGCGTTGCATTGCACTTGGTGATGTTTGGCTTGCATGCAGCTGCTCGGCCATGGAAACCCATTCCATGAAGCTCTCTACGCGCTGTTCTTGAGCTAATCTGAAGGCCACATGAAGTTTGGAGGTCTGTAGCGACTGACTCTGCAGAAAGTCGGCGACCTCTGAGCACTATTCGCCTCAGCATCCGCTGATCACGCTCTGTCATTTTACATGGCCTACCACTTCGTGGCTGAGTTGCTGTCGTTCCCAATCGCTTCCACTTTGTTATAATAGCACTGACAGTTGACTGTGGAATATTTAGTAGCGAGGAAATTTCACGACTGGACTTGTTGCACAGATGGCATCCTATCACAGCATCACGCTGGAATTCACTGAGCTCCTGAGAGCGACCCATTCTTTCACAAATGTTTGTAGAAGCGGTCCACATGCCTAGGTGCTTGAAGTTATACACCTGTGGCCATGAAAGTGATTGGAACACCTGAATTTAATTATTTCGATGGGTGAGTGAATACTTTTGGCAATATAGTGTATGTAGTAGTATTTGAATTTGGATGTACTTTCTCCCATGAGCCACTAATTTCATAAATTCATTTTCTATATATGACATAATGTACTATTTAGGGAGCAGCCAATTTGTAGTGTCTAAATTCTATGTGTACAAATTGTATTTCCTGCATTGTGCAGTATATTTACATCTAATGCACAATACCTCTATGCTGAAGCACAATGTATAGTGATTTCATTTCTGCTTGAAATGTACTCATCAGTGTAGATAATTGTAATTAAAAGATGTTGTTTAATGACCGAAGAAGAAAACAGGTAATCCAGAAAATCTTTTTTAATACTTCTGTCTTTTTCTGGTTCAATCTATCTGGTTGAAGTTCATCTCTACCCATAATAACTTGGAAAATCAAGTTGTATCTACAGTTATAGCTCAAAGTTTTTGTTCAAGGGTTATGAACAATCTGTTTTTTTTCTGAAATACAGTTTTGAACACTGAGTTCCAAGTTTATTAGGTACCAACAAAATATAGTGTTTCTCCTTCAGCCTTCAGAACCGCATGAACTTAGCTTGGCATGGATCTGCGCTATATTGGACGTGTTGTACAGTAAGGTGAAAATGACAGCTGTAAATTGGACACACAGTCTTTCTATGATTGGCTCTTCTTAACCTTGTTCCAAATATGCTTAATAGTGGTAGACATCAGGGCAGTGTGCAGGCCAGTAAAGGGGTGAAAATTCCTAGAACCATTCAGTGATGATACATGCCATGTGACATGCTGTATTATAATGCTGGGAGTGTGGCAGCCATAATCGGATGAACTCCGTCAGCGCTGATCTTCAGATAAAATTGCTGTTTCAGTGTACTTAGTGGATATCAGGAGACCTACTGTGTGCCAGGACGACACTTTCACACTAGGGTTGTGTGACTTGGGTACAATCTTGGACTCAAGTACAGTTTCAAGCCATTTTCTGTACTTTCTCTCAGATTTATTGTCTTTTGTACTTGGACTTGTCTCAGCCAACTTGAATGTTGGCCTTGCAAAATACAGTCTGTGTGGTTTGTACAATTAATGTTTGTATTGTCTTCTAGTGGTAACCCAATTATATGCCTAAATCTATTGTCCAAAATGATTCTGCTCCATTCTAGTTAGTTCTCAAGAGAATTTGGTCCGACATATATGAAAATGAGTCCCATGTTGCTTCCATTAAATTCTAATCCTTTCACTGGAATGATGCAATAAGGTTCATCCAAACAAGACTCATGCTTACCTCAGTGGATCATTTCACCTGGTTTCCACTAGGAACCTACCTATTATCACGTCAGCGCCAGTATCAACAGGAAACTCCATTTCTCAGAATGCGCCACGGCATACGAACATGGCTGCCACACACTACACTTACCAACAAACTTTGTCACATTCACGATCAACGGCCTTCTAGTCACACACACCTGAACACAATCACTACCACACATTTATGGCATTTGGGAGATGCCCTTATCCAGCGCGACTTACATCAGTGCTTTGAAGTCTCTATCAGTAAATATATTCTGATACTGGCTTTCTAGGACCTGGGCTAAGAATACGATCACGTTAAAAACTCTTTTGGCAAGTAATACAGAAGTTTTTTTTTTAATTAAAGCTATATACACAATATATAAGGTATAAAAGTATAAAGTTATATACACAGTATATAAGGACTCCATATTCACATCTTCTTGGTGAACTAATGCTCAGTGTACTTTTCCCTGAACTTGCCAAGCCTTGATTTATGTTTGGGCGGCACGGTGGTGCAGTGGCGCACTGTCGCCTCACAGCAAGAAGGTCCTGGGTTCGATCACCGGGTCACCCAGGGTGCCTTTCTGTGCGGAGTTTGC
>JAQQZR010000011.1:4731558-4744202 GCA_030068235.1 Notoglanidium macrostoma | reverse complement strand
TGTGTGTGTGTGTGTGTGTGTGTGTGTGTGTGTGTGTGTGTGTGTGTGTGTGTGTGTGTGTGTGTGTGCGCGAGTGCATTCGTGAGTAACTGTCACCTGTCTGCGTATGGGCTGCGTTTTGTGAAGGTTAACATAAGACTCCATCTCCTGTGGTTCAAGCATGAGGAACCTAAAATATAATGCAGTATTAAAGCAGAATTCGAAAACAGTGAAACGTTCATGGGCAGTTGAAGAAACTGTGTGAAACTGTTTTTGTGTAAACTGTTACCGTAGTGATCGGACCGATAGTGGAATGTCAGCCTTATCTCTAAAGAACAGAAAGGAAATGCGTAGCATGCCTCTGTCGTTTACTGAGAAATTAAATGACAACTTACAAATCTGTACAGTTATGCAACTTACCTTATACCCTCTAACATTTCTTTTAGTGTCATTGGGTCAATCATATCCTTGAGAGATGATGCAACACACAATTAGATGCACACACAAACACAAGATAAAGCATGTACTTACAACGCCATGCTGAAAATTAGGAATCATATATTTCATCAATCAAAGAGTAGCAAAGTTTTTCTTTCCAATTCTTGAAATAATACTAGGAGTGAGCATATGCAACAAACCTTAATCCCGGAAAATGTCAAAGAATTTAAAAAGAACTTGCCAACAAATTGCCATTTAAAAAAAAAAAATACTCCATTACTCAGGGTTAGGGTTCAAGCTAATCGCCATACAGGTGTAAACAAACTTTTGGCCATTACGTGTATTGTTACATGAGACTAAGCCTTATTTATATAGATATTAGCACATAGTTAGAGAATGCATAAATGTAAGCTACACAGTAACACTAATTCATTCAACAAATAACAGTGAGAAGCAGTTCTTCCCCTGCAAAGCTTCCCCTGTTTAAATATCACATGCAACACAAAAGCTGTACACAAAGCTAGACAGATCAGGAGTGATGGAAAGATCGCTCACCCCTCTAGCCTGACTCCATACATCCTGCTCCAGGGGGTTGACCTCCAGCGTGGGCAGAGTGAACTTGAAATAGGGCCGCAGGTTCTTGTAGATGTAGATGAAGGGCCCTGAAGCCACAGCGACGGCAGGGGTGCGAGGCTCATGCTGGTCCATGAGGAAAGACACCAGACCGGTAGGCAAGTCCAGTAAGGTGTTCTCACTGAGCAGCCCAGTGCCACGGTACACCTTCAGCTTCATGTTCCCTGCTCCTGTACCCAGATCACCTACCACCAACTATCATGAATGCACACACACAAAAACACACACAAACATCAAATAAAAAAAAAAGCCTGTGTGTGATAAATGTGACACAAATTACATCAGAATCAGTGGGTGCACTTTATAGACTTCCAAGGAGATCAGATGATTCGGAAATGCAAATTCAAACCAGCCTGTCAGGCACCAAGAACCATGCCATGGTCACCGTGACAGTCACTGAGATCACTGTATTCTGACGTCTGACGTGAACATTACCTGAAGCTCTTGACATTCATCTGCATGATTTTATACACAATGCTGCTGCCACATGATTGGATAATTGCACAAATAAATAAACTGGATGGTGAGTATTTTAACCTCTCCAAAACTCTTTGTTCTTAATCTCTGACCTAGTGAACCAGTATGAGGATGTGTTTATTGATAGGGACTTCACAGCACTTCTGTAAGTCCCTCTGGGCCAAGGACATCCATAAATGTAAATGTAAAATGTGTATAAGTGTACAAGTAGGTGAACTTGATTAAACAGCTAATGAGTGTGGCTACAAGGTAAGTGCATACGGTATATGACAACTATACACCTTAGGCATGCACATGAAAATGGATTAAAACAGAATCTCACCTTGTTCTCACCATCTCCATGCAAGTCTGCCAGAGCTGACAAGGAGATATAAAACATCAGTCATGTTTGGTTCTATATTTTATGTTTATTTGAAATCACTCGGTGCTATGAATGATTAGTTAGTTGAATGAACACTTACTGATGCAGGAAGAAAAAGTATATAAATTGGCAACTGGATCATAATGTGCATCAAGCCATTTGGAGCTGGACACCGCACTGGGAGAAAAGGAAAACGAAAAGAGTATGCAACTTTCCCTCAACACTTCAATATTGAACGATCTTACACAACAAGATTCACCAGTAGACGGTTTGCTAACTTTACTTGTAAATTTAAATGCAGATAAATACATTAAGCAGGGCACTTGCTGGAAAATGCTTTCACTACTGGCTCACAGCAATCAGCTAGCATTTAGTGAAGTGCGTAACGGGTCAGCTACTTTAAAAAACTGCTAATCAAATAAGTAATTCCACTTATTAGATTAGCTAGCCATTTTCGCAATCAGTAACTCTGAGAGTACTATACCTGACATATAGCATATCCACATATGCATATCAATGAGCTAAGTAAGCTAGCTACTCTAAGTACAATATGCTAATCGAAGTAGTCATCTAGCCGTTGTATGTTAGGACTTAGCTAGCCAGCTACTAACCTGTCTTTCATCTCCATAGGAACGGTGGACATGCTAGCTTGTCTTTTTAAGCGCTAGCTATGATGTATGGATTTCGAATGAGGTGCTGTCAATAATATAATGACAATAACCAGCAAGCTAAAAGCATGTCTGTAATCCTTATATCGGCTTTCCACGTTTCCATAGTAACAGCAAGGGAGGCGCTTGAGCGCTGTAGTGTGCGCATGCGCTGTATACATACGTGACACGACTCATTGGGCTGACGCTTGCTTTTGGGCTAGGAATTATCACGTGACCCAGACGTATGAATCTTTTCGCTGCTTCACTGTATCGGTTCTGTTGAACAAGCGTGGTTTAGAAATTTGCCAGTGTTTAAAGGTGGTTTCGCATTTAAACTACGAGGTGCTATTTAGCTATTTAGTGTACATCATTTTTAGAAGAGTATTGTCTATTATTTGGCTATAAAAGTCTGTTTTTCTTTCAAATAAAGAAAATACAATATAATATTTTTTTTAACATTGCAGTTTGGTAATAAATTAATATTTAATATAGAATCATTGTCTCAAGAACATTATTCTAATATGTGATTTGATTTACAGCCAGTCACAGCTCTGCTAGAAATTTATAAATACCTTCGGATCAATCAGAATCAAGAATTCAACAGAGATATGGTATAAATAATAATAATAATCATATAATCATACAATAATAATAAAATATAATAATGCAGACATCCATGGTTTAACCCCACACTTGTCATCCATCCATCCATCCATTATCTATTCCACTTTATCCATCTGGGTTGCGGGGAAGCTGGAGCCAACCGCAGCATCTTCGGGCGAGAGGCAGGGCTTGGGCAGGACCTGGGCAGGTCGCCAGTCCACCACAGGGCCAACACAGACGAACAACCACACACACTCGCATTGACACCTATGGGCAATTTAGAGTAGCCAGTTGACCTAATCTGAATGTGTGTGACTGTGGGAGGAAACCCACGCATGCATGGGGAGAACATGCAAACTCCGCACAAAAAGGCATCCAGGGTGACCCGGGGATCGAACCCAGAACCTTCTCGCTGTGAGGCGACAGTGCTAACCACCGCACCACCGTGCCACCCCCACACTTATCATTGCTGGGGAAATTGTCACCAAGATGCGCAATCACCTGCTAAATTTTTGAACTTTTCCTATGATTTATGATTATGCACAAGCTATGTATGAACATCATACCTCTTATCGTCTTAAACAGAACCAGGCAGTTTGATCCATTTCATTTTCAGTTTTATTACACACGACGGAGTACATGCAGTGCTCAACACTTACAAAACAATGATTGAATAGTGAGAACAGTAGCTCCACCTGCTCAGAAAGAACAGATAAAGGTTCAGTAAAGGTGTTAAACTGACAGTTTGTTAGCAGCATCTGCCTTATAGCTACTGGCCATTTCATAAGATAGGCCCATCTATGCGTGACCCAATAAAGTATAATGAGTCACAGTGACCCTTGTGGGGATGTTTGGCTGGTCCTTGCATGGAAAATTGTTTTAACTCTCTGAGGTTAGAGTTAGTTTTAGGTGTAAGCATTGCTTAAATTAGCTGCATTAATAATTATGTCAAAAGAAGGTCTTCACAAGGATTGAAAGGCAAATGTGTGTGTGATATAAACAAAAACAAGTGTCACTGTGATTCATTTTGCTAGAATGGGTCCCATATGGTACGTGCATTGCCAGTGTATTATGTATAGTAAACTACTGCAATAAAAATTGAGCAATATGCAATTTTCAAGGGTAACTGTTGCAGACGGCGTGCTACTATAAATTCATACAGGTTATTTGCTCCGAATGGCCTAATTAATATTTTTCTGCTTGTATAATATGTTGCCTGTATAACCGAGACTCCCCTAATTAACTACATTCCTTTGGAATATATAAGACTTTACATCCAAATGAATTCCCAAATTATATTAATGAACATTTATAACATTTTGTTGTAATATACAGTCCATTGTTTAAAACATTCAGTGAGGTAAAAAAAATACAACATGTCTATCATTCCAAAATTGTTAGCAGTTCACCTCTTATTTCATCACCCAGGTATTGTATAAGAAAAGCCTGCACTTCTGTACTAAGAAGGTTTGTGTGGAAGTCTCTGGCTCTCTCGTCAGACCGCATGTACATCCTTTAAACCCCAACTGACAATTCCAACCTGTTTAAGATTAATCAAGTGTTGTAAAACCTCTGTCTGCTCACAGTGATTTTATTTTTATGGCTTCTCCGCAATACACAGTATACGCTAAATCATATTTTAGTGAAGCATCAATAATTTTAGTATTTAAAAGCAAAGCTATATTATGAGATATAAAAAATTGGCAACCCTGACCTGGCAACCCTGTATTCAGATAAGACCCACTATACTGTATATAAATAATTGTAAGCAGGAGCTACTGTGAAAAGACAAATAATTCTGACCAATTTGTTAGATTAGACCAATAGAGATTTTGAACCATATTTAAATATACTTAGTGATTTTTTAATCATTTCAATTTTTCTTGGTGTTTAATAACACATTTATCTGTGGTCTGATAAACTCATACAGTTACACATGCAGTTTTACTGCTTTACATGGACATAGAAATGTTTTTTAAATGGTTAATGTATGACTATAATGCAAAAGCTTTCAGATTATTCTAACTATGTTGCTTGCAACCGCAATACTCACCTAGCTACACATTTATCTATATATATCTCTAATGAGCAAGCCTGTGGTGACGGCAGCAAGGAAAACTCCCTGAGATGGCAAAAGTAAGAAACCTTGAGAGGAACCAGACTCAAAAGGGATCCCATCCTCATTGGGGTCACACTGTATAGTGCAATTACAACTAACACACTTTAATACTAGAGTCAAGTTTTAGAGTGCAAGACTGTTAACTGTTAAGATCCTTGTTAACCCAGGTGACATCTGAGCCGTTCATGAGAACGGAACAGACAAAAATTTTCCTAATATTTTTTTATCATCTGAAATTCATTTGTTTTTTTCTTGTGCAATATCAACCATTTCATGATAATAAAGTTCATTTTTAAGACACATATTCTGATATTATTGAATCATAAGTGCTATTAATTTATGTACTTTGTTAAAATTAAATTGGTGGCTCACAAAATCCTCCTAAAACCAACAAATGAAAAAAACTTATTATTTTCTTGTTCAAGGGCTTCCTAAAAACAGTTTAAAAAGGAGAAAAAAGTTTTGCATCCATAACATCAATGCTTGTGTTCCAGAGGGTTAATTGTATTGCAATAAATATTACTACCATATTTTTAACAGGAAAGTTCTGTTTTTTAGTGTAAATTTAACTGAATTATTAACAGTGCACCTAGGGGAAATTAAATGTAGCCAGTCTACCTACTGCTATGATTTTGGGAGGTGAAAAGAAACCTGGAGAACCTGGAGGAAGCCCTTGCAGAGACTGGCAGAACATGTGAAACTCAGTACAGACAGTATCCACGATTAAACTGGGGAACCTGGAGTTGTGAGGCAACAATACTGCTCTTTCTTTTGTTTGTTTTATAAGAGGAAAATATCTTACAATAGAATACGAAAAACCACACTATTTTTGCATTTATTTTAAACCTGGTAAATGGCTGAACTAGTTTTACCCAGTTATTGTTACAGGAAATCACAATTCACCATTATGATATTATAAACGCATTTTTTATTATTGAGCTCATCATTAACATGTCTGACATAAACATAATGGGTTTAACCAAAACCTTAAAAATCAAAAACTAAGTCTGCTAACGTCTATAAATAATAAACTTTCTAAGTAATCTCATAATTACTAAGTAATTTAGACCTAACGTTTTCTGCTGCTGGAAAATTCAGGCATAGGAAACTTACCTGAAGGAAGCATTAAATAAGAACTGGTGTGTTTTCACAGACTTTCAGATTTCTTTATTTTATTTCTTTATTTATGATTTCTTTATTTTATGTCATGACATACTGTCATACTGTCCTTAATGTTGAATACATTGATGAGAAACGGCATTAATTAGATATTAGTGGAGAAGCAAAAAATATCTAATTAATTGCTTACAGAAAATGTAAATATTCATCCATTGAACCTTTATAAAAAGTGTAGTGGTGTATCTATAGTCTCATTGCCCAAGTATGTTTTAAGGAACTCTTGTACTTTTGGACTGAAGAGGTCTGTGTGGAAGTCTCTGGTATCTATAGGCTCACCACCTTGGACACATATATCCTTCAGGCCCCAGCTGATGATTCCAACCTGTTTACGATTAATCAATATCGTTATAAACTTTTCTCTGTGCACTATTGTTCTGGAACAATTGATATAACATAATATTTAGATTGGGCTCAATCATTTAATTTTCTAATTTGCTAAATTGCTATTCTAATCCAGTTGCATGTGGGCACTTAAACAGTAAGCTAGATCAAACATAAATGAAGCGGAGAGATTTAACTCTGACCTGGATCAAACGATTTAGTTCCAAAAATGTAGGACCACCAGAGTCACCTGTTGAAAAATGGCATTTGAGTAAGGATATAATTTGATAATGTGGATTCTTTTCAGAAGAGTAATGATATATTACATTCATATAAGAAAGATTCATTGTAATTTAATTTTAAGGAGAAGATGAAGAACAATCTTCCATTTTGCACACTAATATTTCAATCCACAGTACATTTCATCGGTGTCTTGCAAGTTGTCCTTTAGTTGTGTGCTAATAAAAGTCAGGGCATATTACCTTTGCAAGTAACATCATCTATGTAATTTTGTGAAGCTCCACCAGTGCATAAAAAGTTCTCTGTTATCATCTCCTTTGCAATATCTTCCCCGATATTTAATATCTTTTCAGCCTGTTTAATACAATCATTTCTCTAAAGAAAAGAAGAAACACAACATGACATTAGCATCTTTGTGAGGTGGCACATAAAAGATGATTTTATGAAAACATGATTTTTTAAATTCCTTTAAAACATTATTTATCTTTTTATACAGCTAAAGCCAACATTTACATACACCAAGGCTGAAGACATTCAAACTCAATTTTTTCACAACTCCACACATTTCATGTTAATATACATTTCCTGTGTTAAGTCAATTAGGGTATGTACTTTATGTCCATAATAGGTAGTTTCAAAATAATAGCTAAGAGGCAGATTTATTTTAGGTTGTATTTACAATATCAGCTTTTCAGTGGGTATAATATCTACATACAGCTTGTTAGCATTTTCTGGCATTAACATTTAACTGCTTCAACTTGGATCAAATACTTGACGTAGCCATCCCCGAGCTTTTCAGAATACTGCTAGAAAGTCAGCTCATTCCTCCCGACAGAACAGACTGCTTTGATCTGCTTGGACACTTTTTTCAGTCCAGTCCACACATTTTCTATGGGATTCCGGTCAGGGCTTTGTGATGACTACTCCAATACATTAAATTTGTTGTCCTTTGTTGTCATTAAGCCATTTTGTAACAACGTTAGAGGAATACTTAGGATGATTGTTTAATTCAGTTTTTGTTTCATCTGATGATCACCTGCACTTGAGTCTGACTTTTTTTTGCCTGTCATGGAGCAGGGGCTTCTTCTTACATTGACATTTACATTTACAGCATTTGGCAGATCCCTTATCCAGAGCGACTTACATAAGTGCTTTGAAGTCTATCAGTAAATAAATTCTGATACTGGCTTTCTAGGACCTGGGCTAAGAATACCATCACACTAAAAAACTGTTGGCAAGTAATACAGAAAGGGTTTTGTTTTATTATTTTTTTTATAAATATTAAAGTGAAGAATAAGTGCTAGCCCAAGTACTTCCGAAAGAGGTAGTTCTTTAGTCGTCGTTTGAAGACACCCGGTGACTCAGCTGTTCAGACATCAATGTTCTTCTTGCTTTTCAAGCATTTCAAGCCAATGGTCAATGTACATCCTTTGGTTCCTGATGCTTCTAACTCCTTCAGCAGTTCCTTTGTTGCCTTGGGGCTCAGTTGAACCTTTAAGACCAAAGATCGTTCATCTTTGGGGGTTCATTTGCGCCACTTTACTGAGCAATCATGCATCTCGGCCATCATGAGATTTTTATATTTGCATAGAATTGTTTGTACAGATAGTTGTGATAATTTCAGTTGTTTGGAAATTGTATTTTCTGATGGTATCAAGAGCAAAAAGTTATTGGTTATAAAGGAAAGGTCCTTAAATACAGCCCTTATATACAGCCAAAAGTGCACTCCCAATTAACTCCTAGATATGACAATTGGCCAATCAGAAGCTTCTAAAGGTATTTACATCATATTCTGCAACCTTTCAGACTTCT
The DNA here is from genome assembly GCA_030068235.1 of Notoglanidium macrostoma. Classification (NCBI taxonomy): domain Eukaryota; kingdom Metazoa; phylum Chordata; class Actinopteri; order Siluriformes; family Auchenoglanididae; genus Notoglanidium; species Notoglanidium macrostoma. Next base: position 4,735,390 of record JAQQZR010000011.1, on the reverse strand, counting down.
TAAAGAGACAGTCAATATGGTGTATGTCAACTGTTGACCCCTGGAATTCTGATGAGTGAATAAATATACACCTATCAGCCATAACATTAAATCCACTGACAGTTGAAGTGAATAACATTGATTATCATGTTACAGTGGCACCTGTCAAGGGGTGGGATATATTAAGCAGCAAGAGAACAGTCAGTTCTTGAAATTGATATGTTGGAAGCAGGAAAAAAAGACTAAGGATCTGAGTGACATATTGTGAACGGGTCAAATTGTGATGGCTAGATGACTAGGTCAGAACATCTCTAAAATGGCAGGTCTTGTGGGGTGTTCCCAGTATGTAGTGGTTAGTACCTACCAAAAGTGGTCCAAGGAACAACAACCGGTGAACCGGTGACAGTGCCATGGGAGTCCAACTCTTATTGATGCAAGTGGAGAGTGAAGGCTATCTCATCTGGAAGGATCCCACAGAAGGGCTACTGTAGCACTTATTCTTTTTTACTTAGTCTTAGTTCCTTCTGTAGTAAGTGGTGCATTTTGTGGCAAACAATCACCAATGAGCTCAGTTAGCAGCAGTGGCCTCAGCTTTGTCCCATGGCAAGTAGATCACAAGGAGATTCTTGATAAAGGTACATCTCCAGGTTTACCTCAGGCACCCTTGTTTCCATTTCCCTTGCACAAGCATCCACAGCATAGCCATTTTTGGACATTGCTGAGGGGACAGATGGAGGATATGGCCTACGAAGCAAAACCGGTGCGTGATGACGGTATCAGCTAATGGGCAGGTGACAGTTCAGCAGTGCGTTTCTTCATTACTGACATGGCCGTGGCTTTACTGAAACATGTTCAGGTGCTTCGATATGGCTGCCGGTGACTTCCATGTCCCACTGGCGTAGAGGGGTTTGGGAATTATGACTGAGTTGGGTAGGCTGACTGTTTTGCAGGGTGATGCAAAAGGGTGACTTCCAAAGAGGCCCTAATTGGTGTATGATAACCACTGCCATAAGCACCTACAATGGGCACAGTGGAAGAATGCATCCTGGTCTGATGAATAATTTTTCATAAGTTCTTCAAGCAGATGGCCAGGTGCATGTTTATCACTTACCTGGCGAAGAGATGGCACCAGGGTGCACTATGGGAAGGAGTCAGTGTGATGCTCTGGGCAAAGTTCTGATGAGAAACTTTGGATCTAGGCATTCATGTGGATGTTTCTTTGACATGCACCGCCTAACTACACATTGTTGCAGATCAAATATACACTTTCATGGCAATGGTATTCCCTAATAGCAGTGGCCTCTTTCAGCAGGATAGTGTGCCCTGCCACACTGCAAAAATAGTTGTGGTTAAATAATGGTTAAATAAATGGTTTGAGGAATATGGCAAAGAACATGAAAAAGTTTAAGGTGTTGACTTGGCCTCCAAATGTCTCATATCACAATCCAATCTCATATCAAGTCTGATCCACAGTTCCCCATCTTTCAACTTACAGGACTTAAAGAATCTGGTGCTAATGTCTTGGTGCCACAGAACACTTTCAGAGTTTTTGTGGAATCTGTGCCTTGATGGATCAGAACTGTTTATCAGAACACAAATGCACAGTAAAATGAAATGTGTGGAGTTGTAAAAAACTGAGATTGAATATCTTTAGCCAAAGTGTAAGTAAATTATTTGCCTAAACTGCACAAAATATACCAAATATGGTGTATTTCATAATCTGGAGTAATAACCCATGCTATATTATAAATATAATATGAGGATTGTTCAATCATTAAAACAAATATTTAAAAAGTTGTTTAAAACAAATACATTTAAAGATAATCAGCCATATGGATATCAAAATGAAGTGAAACAGAAAAAAATCCAGAAACAATAGCTAAAATGAAAATGTTGGTCAGTGAGTCTCGTAATCACCTGAATATACAATCTATATGCCCAACTCAATTACAAAATATCTTCCAGTTTTAAAATCTCTTAGAGTGAATATCAGACATAAAACATTCCATATTTACCGTTTGCCCCTGCTTGATATGGACTAATTTTTTTGGCTTTTCATTATTTTTTTCAGCGTCGTGTGACATGAAATTTGCTTTCACAAGATCACTATTCAACAGCACTTCCCCTGTAAAAGAACAAATGTAAAACTACAATTAACATACAGCTGCCAAAAGTGATGTAGCTGACTGCAATGTCTGCATACATGTCCATGCTTCTTCTTCATGATACATGGTTATATTTAGATTTTCTGCCTGTCTCTATATGTATGATACACAGTATGTACATCAGCAACAGCAGTGTTGCATTGAAAGATTAAAGTATTTTTAACTCACTGTGTTTTTCACATGTTGCCTCACTGACAGGCAGCTGTAAAGCCCCATTTGTCTCCTGAGTGCAGGGAATACAAATAGGTCTAGGATACACAGAGGATTAGGAGTTATACTATAGTCTCTCATTCTTAAGAGTCACATTTGGTAAAGTGCTGTGTATTTTTTTGTAATACTGCATCATAGTCTCTGACCTAAATATGTTGTTAAGCAGATGAATATGTTTATTCCTCATCTTCAAGGATCAAACTGGGCAAAATTGTCTTTAACCAACAAGATGATGGATTAGCATAAGGTTCTCACCTGAGGTCAGAATTGACTTTCACACTTTTCTCTAATTGAATGAGAGCCACATCATATTCATAATACTCTGATATTCCCATTCCCTCCTTTTTTCGGGTATTATAGTCAGGATGAAGAATATATTTCTCCACCTTTTGTAATGTGATGCCTAATCAGAAAAAACATAGTTTTTTATGTATTCATCCAGTTTTCTTGAAATACATTGTGCATGTACAGCTTGAGAAAACCCTTGATATAATAGTTTTGACACTTTCTGCTATATGCTGTATATAGTTTGGACAACTACAGGCATACATGACCTGAAATAAGTTACTCTTTTGCATCTTATCTCAACCACAAGGAAAGTTCCAGCACAGTAAAGTCTTGTCACAGAGCAGAGAAAACTGTATTTAAAGTTTTCATTCTGTCTGTGGCACAGAATCATCACAGATATTTAATATTTTTGGTTTATAAAATTGAGATATCAAGTGTTTTAGGGAAAAAAAGAGCCTGATTTGCCAGAATTCAGGTACAGCGACGTGTGACAGGTTTTCCCAGACCACCATATACATGTGTGTGCTGTCATTACATATGATACCTTTAGCATTGGGTGCCACAAGTAGAATTCTGTCAGGACTATCATCAAACCTGAAGCAATGGGCAGCAGTTAGAATAAACTTGGGAGTGACCAATGATCCTATACAGTTTGCTGTGCCACTATCATGCTGTTAAGAGGAGAAAAAAAAGGATAATGTTTACAATTTTCACCTACAATACATGTATAGATGCCAAGATATAAAAAATTGGCATCAGTTGAATTGCAAACTATTTATGCTATAAGACATGTATTTTTATTATAAGAGAATTATCACTAATTTGTTCCAGCAAATCAGAACATATAATATTCCAGATTTTAAAAAATATTGATAGAAGTTTTGTGATGGGGGAGTTGGCTAGTTAGTGGGAATTGGCAGGTAACAAATTTAGGGAGATTTGGGGGGTAGGGGATAAAAACGGATCTTACAGTTATAGATATCTTTATCATCCAGGGGTACCAGTGGCGCAAGGTTACTTCAGGGTCATCAGGCTCATTGAAGTCTTTGTAGAGTCCACACAGAGTCATACTAGTGCTCTCATCTAAGGAGTAAACACATATAGTAAAATACGCACACACACACACACACACACACACACACACACACACACACACACACACACACACACACACACACACACCCACACAC
>JAQQZR010000011.1:4711124-4730656 GCA_030068235.1 Notoglanidium macrostoma | reverse complement strand
AAAACAATTGATGTCATTTTAGTTGCATTTGGTTCTTTAAAAAGTCCTTGTAAGATTTCATTCTGAACACAATTACACTGAATTCCCTAAAACCCTTTACAGCATTGGGGGTTGAATAATTTTTAACACAACTGTACTTTATATACAATGTATGCTTCACCTACTACGCATGGATGACATCAAGCTGTATGCCAGGAGTGAACGAGATATCGACTCACTGATCCACCTCAACAGGATCTATGGCAAGGACATCAGGACATAATTTGGACTGGATAAGTGTGGCTGCATGGTGGCAAACAGAGGGAAGGTGATCAGGGCTGAAGGGATGGAGTTACCAGAAGGTCGGATAGCAGACATACAGGAAAGCTACAAGTACCTGGGTATCCCACAGGCTAATGTGAGCCATGATGAGGATGCAAGGAGATCTGCCACAGCCAAATACCTCCAGAGGGTAGGATAGGTGCTGAGAAGCCAGCTCAACCGTCAACATATATCCCCTACCAGACATCAGATACCCAGCTGGAATAGTATCTGGCCACAGGAGGAGAGAGATGTCTCTGATGTCAAGGCACAAAAACTCTTCACAGTGCACAGAAGGTTCCAACCAAAGTCCAGAACCCTGAGACTTTATGAGCAACAAAAAGAGGGAGGGCGAGGATTAGTGAGTGTCAGAGCCACTGTCCAAGATGAAACAAGGAGCATCCATGAATATGTCAGGAAGATGGTCTCCCAGGATGAATGAACTAAACAAAACTTTAGTACATGTACTAATTGATACTTACCGTAAATATATTTTCAGCACTAATTTACTTTTTTCCTTCTTTGCATTTGGTGGCCAAATAAAAACATGAGTCTAGCAGATGGCCCTGGGACTCGCACTAATGAAAATGGAACATGGCTGGAATTCTATTGTCCATCTTCATCCCTTGGTTCTGAAGCAAGGAGCACTGAGCACAAGGAAGCCTGCATCTTAACGTTTCACATGCTAGAACTTCACAAAGCCTACCGGGAGTCAAATACCTGCAGTCAAATTTATTGGTATCAAGAACTTTTATGAAGTGTTAGACGTTGTTTCATATGCAATTGTCAGATTTGTGAAAGGATTTCAGAATGAGGAGATGATGCCTTAGGAAGTAATCAGAAACAGAAACTTTGTCAATGATGGTCTGAGACAAGTTCACATAACCATTAATTATTTTTAGTCCTATGGTAAAAGCTGTTCTTTTTGTTGAGTAATTTGATAGTGTGTTACACTGCATCTCATATGTGACTGTTGTGAACAACTTTGTTAAATACTTTGAGAACGAGATCTCCAATTTTAATTCAGAGCCTGCAGACTCGTGTGAGTGATATTAGAGCGCTTCAAGGCACCATCTACAGGCGGTAGAGTGTAATTACTTTACCTTATATGGTGGAAAGGAAACTCCAAAAAAGGAAATCGTAGGCTGTACATGATGCACGCGCCATATTTTTGAAACAGCGCGGGATCTGAAGCTGACAGTCTTACTACTACACTGTCCACCTTTCACACGTGAGTATTATTCCTATCATGTGCATTAACCTAGGGTTATATAACTGCAGATTATGCCAAATGGAATCTTTATAATAGCCCGGTTTATCTTTATAGCATTTTATGGATAAAATGAAATTGATTGTTCTAAGGTTTTGTAGCCTAAGGTGAGATTATAACGTGTATTGTAATAATAATAGTAGTAGGAGTGAAACAAAATAACCAATTGAACAGTTTATTATGCTTACTGAAGTGTTGTATGTATTAGCATGATAAAAATTCACATAATGCGTTTTTTTTCCCATTGCGGTGAAATTGATTTGGCGGCAAAAAGAGCGCGCGCGCGTTTTCTGTAAGAATTTAATAAATACTCAAACGTAGGACAAAGTCATCCTTCGTATTCAAATAAGCTGCCTGTGTGCCTACTGACCAAATTGAGACATGATAGCATATATCACCATGTTAACATATTTGCCTGTAAGCAACTGGATGTGCAGTGTGGTTTATGTACAAATATAGGCTACTGGTTTATGTATAATGATAATGGTTATGTATGGATCTATACAGGCTACTTCATTTTAAATGCATATATGTTGTGTATGTTCAAAATGTGCATCAAAATGATCAGACAGAGCAACCGGAATCAAGAGTAGTTGTTGGTATATGAGTTGTTGGTTATGGAAGGCCAATGGGGTAAATGACTCTGTACTGTATATCTTAACGTAAGCTTGATAACACAATGCTGGCTATGAAGATGAGTGGTGACTCCAAGGTATATTTGTGTAACTGATTTGCACATAATGTTGCTGCTTTATAATTTCCTCATGTAGCATTAGGTTTATTTATTATTGATTTGGGGTTTTTTTTTATGTCTTTTGATAACATGACTGGATTACTTTGTTATTTCATCTGTGATCCAACATTGGATCAAAATAAAAAAATGGTGGACATAATGCAATATACAGAATGAATTCAGAAGGATGCATGCAGAATATTCAGAAGGGTCTATGATGCCTTGCACAATGGTGACACGATGCATTGCCATACAAAAAAACCCATATTTTTTTTGTATTCAAATAATGGTAATCAGCATTCGATTAAATATGCATCTAATGCTGTTGCACTGTTTGAATCCCAGAGGTCCCAACCTACGAGTTAAAATATATAGAGAGTAGGCTGGTCACAATAGCTCTGGATGATAATGATCATCATGCATTTAAAGTAATACAATTACCCAACCAAGCTATTGCAATTTAAAAGAGCTCCTCAGTACCTTTCAAACAACACTATTCCCATGCCACAGCTATCTACAGTGCCCAAGAAAGAGGTTTTGCAACCTGGACATTTTAACCACATTTGGAGCTCTATTTCCATTTTAAAATGACACGTCAGGTGGTGCTACTGAGCTCATTATTTTTCAATCATTTGCTCCAGATCAAAGTTTATTTAATTAAGTTTACACATTTAAACATTTATTTATTGATTTAAATAATTGATTGTTTAGCTTCTGTAGCAATTTTTTATTTCGTTTTATACAGACAAAAATGTACATTGTTCTGCATCGTTTATGATTCAGAAATGAAAAAGGAGATTTTTCAGTCATCATTTTTCTTCATTCAAATTTTGTTCAAAATATTCTGACCACCTGTTTGTCATAAAAGACATACACTTTTATATAACAGATTATTATTATTTATAATAATAATAATATGTATTTGCATATATATATATAATTATTATTATTATTCATTTAAAAATTTTGTTTAGATAAATTTCACTGAATGTGAATTATTTTGCCCTGGAATGAATTATATAGTAATAATATTAATATCATAATATTGTAAGTAATAATATAAGTGTAAATTTATTTGTTGGTTTGCATGGTGTCCTGCAATAGACCAGTGTCCCATTCAGGGCATACTTTCACCTTGCACCCAGCGTTCCTGAGATAGGCTCCCTGGGCCAATACAGGATTTTTATATATTTATTATCAGATTATTAGATGTATAAAAAAAATACATTTAGCTTGAAAAAGTAATGTCTAAAGGTAAGGACTCCAAGATTTGCACATATATTAACCCCAGTGGCATATTGCCACATTGTCCTTATGCACGTTTCCTCCTTAAAGTGAAACAGCCTTGCCTCTTTACTGCACACGTGTTATACTCAGAAAGAGGTTACTTGTATCTGTCAGGATTGCGGGGTTTGACTGGACACATGCACAGGTCAGGAGTCGGCACTGTAAAACTCATTGAGTTTATTGACACTCACACAAGCAGAGGTACAGAAACAGCAGGCAGAAGAGTAATCCAATAAACATAAACAGGCCGAGCGATCAGCAAACAGGGTATCAAAGATTATCCAAAACTCAAAAGGTCAAAAACAACAAGTAGAGTCCAAAACACTAGAAACAGAAACACGGGAATCAAGGCTTAGCAATAGCGTCCGGAGGCTAAACTAATGCTTTGCAAATATGAACCGCAACCGAGAGTCCTTTTAAACATGACATGATCGTCTCTGGACTGGATGTGTCTGCATCCAATTTCAGATCACTTGATCTGGCTGGGAGTGTGTGCTTGTGGGGGCTGCAGTCCTCCGTCGCTCGCGCCAAAATGCGGAAGTGCGCGCTGCCGCGCTGCGCGCGACGGAGCGCCACGTGAGCAGCCGAGTCTATCGCGCGTGCTCGCGTGTGCCAACAGAAGCAGGATCTGACAGTATCGAGTAAATTGACAGCTGAATCGCTCACACAAGGTAGAATACTAATTCAGACAGCATGACCTACACACATTATTCTTAATCCATTTTTTATTTGAAATGATAAACTGTAGTTTAACTTGGTTGTTTTTTGATAATGTATTGCTTTTTAGGTTAGGGATTATCTTCTAATATAGCCTATCGGAGAAATTCTTATACAGCTGCTCTGTCTGGAAATCATCAAAGAATTTCATTACATTGTAGTTAAAAAATAAAACAGAGAGTTGGTTATATTGAATGTTGTATAGAATTGGTATTGTTACATGTTTGAGCAGTTTTTTGGAACTTATCATGATTAACATGCGGCATGAATGAATGACCAGCACGTGGGCCAGGGAATAAGGAAGTGGAGTGTTGAAAGGTCTTTGTAGCAGTGTGTGTTTTTTATAGAAATGGGAAGGTATGAGCGAAGAGTATATTATGGTTTAATATATAGATCAAAAGAGGCAGTTGTTCTGAACACTACAGTGAAAAAAGACTTAGATATTTGATGTGAACATTTGTGTGTTAACGTCTGAAATACAATGGATATAAATCTTATATTATGGACTATATATAAAATGAAGTTTATTTGAATATACTGCAAGGGAGTGTAAACAGAAATAGCCACAATAAAGGGTAGGAATGGTGAGAATGCCTTCGGGGAGAAGTTGGGATTGGGATTGCATTTTTGTATAATATTAGAGCATTTTTTTCTGACCAGAGAATATATTCAGGATGGAGGAATTTGTTCTTTATGGTGGAATAATGAGCAGTCTTGTTAACTTAACACGAGAGAAAAAAGGCAGGGGAGGTAACTGTTTATAGAGGCTATAAGTGATAACAGGAACCAGCTTGTTTCATAGACACTGTATAATCTCAAATATAGCTGTAAGTGGATAAAAAGAATGATGTTCTGTAATAAATAAAAATATGTAATCGAAAATAAACAAATTAATAAATGGGTAGTTGATAGTTTTCCTATGACAGCATGCGAGCCATGGTGTTTTACTCCTTACTTAGCATACGAACATTTTATATGGGCAATGAGAATTTGATGATACACATCTAGGCCCATAATTTTGAATTAATGATCTAATTCATATCATTCTGTTTATTACTGAAGGTTTTTTCTGCCGTCGTCTTTAGGAACCAGAACTGGTGGATAAAATGATATGTGCATCAGACGACAGGTGAGTCTTATTTTTACACTCATAACCCACGTCTTTGTTTTAGAATTCAAGAGACTTATGAACTGCATAAACCTATCTACAGTAATACCAAAAAACTAAGTTATTTTTCACTGACAGGGGCCTCGTGGTCATCATCTTTTTCATTCTGGGCATGGGAACACTTCTTCCATGGAATTTCTTCATCACTGCCTTTGATGTAAGAATCTTGGAGGCTTTCTTACACAGTACATTGTGCTTTTTTATGTCTGAATAATGTTTTATTCTATAGCACTCATTTGCCGTCTTTCACAGTATTTCAACGAGCGGCTAAATACAACAACGCCAAGCAATGTTTCGGACACTGAACAGACGGATCCATATATGTTCGACAACATGTGTGTGCTGCTTTCCCAGCTACCGTTGCTGTTGTTCACATTACTGAACTCATTTCTCTACCAGCAGTAAGTACATATTGATATATTTATGTTCAGTTTTAGGTACACTGGGGATTTAAAAAATGGTCAAACAATGCTTCTGACTGCTTTGGAGTGTGTGTGATGTGATATCTTTTAATTTTGCCTTGCAGTATTCCAGAAAGGATGAGGATAGCTGGCAGTATGGTCTTCATTTTACTGCTCTTCATCCTCACAGCCACTTTAGTGAAAGTCAGAATGGAACAGAATCTTTTCTTCTCCATCACAATGGCAACCATCTGGTTTATCAATAGTATGTCTGGCCACAATATGCCTTAATGCAAATAAATAGACACACTAGCATTACACGAAAGCTGTCAGTGTTGTGATAGATGTAAACTTCTCTGTTTATAGTGTTTGGGGCAGTGCTTCAGGGCAGTCTGTTTGGTCTGGTTGGGAAGTTTCCCCCCAAATATAGCTCATGGTTTATGAGCGGCCAGGCTGTGGCTGGCATCTTCTCTGCAGTCGCCATGTTGATGTCAATGATCTGTGAGTATCAGTGAGCTCCAGACGCACAATATGAATTTACTTTCCATGCTAAACAATTTCAAGTGTTATGGATCCTTAATGAAAGTTGTCTTTGCCTTGTATCTCTAGCAAAGACAGACAACGAGAGTGCGGCTTTAGGCTACTTCATCATTCCCTGTGTTGCCACACTCCTCACACTGTGCTGTTACATAGCGCTGCCTCACCTGGTACGTTTCTTCATTATTGCTTCCTTACTCATAAAAACACTTAGAATGCTATAAGACACTGGCTGTCAGAGTGTGGTCTGGCGATCCCAGGGGTCTGAGAAGTAAAGACAGGAAGTATGTGATTTTATATATATATATACACACACAAACACAAATACAGTACTGTGCAAAAGTCTTGAGCCACCCCTCATTTCTTCATTTTGCTTCCAAAGATCCAGACTTTCTTGTATTCTTTTAATATAGTCTTGACGAATAGTTCTCCAGTCTTCCTGCATACCTTGGTAGAAAAAAACATGATGAAACATAAGCAGTCATGGACTGGCCTCCCCAAAGCCCGGACATCAATATTATTGAAGCAGTGTGGGATCATCTTGACAGAGAATGGAACAAAAGGCAGCCAACAGAATTATACAAACTCTTCTTGTGTTGTATACTATACTTACATGTATGTTTGCACGTGTTGCAATACATTATTGTACCTATTGTCTGATTTTCCTAGCAAAATATAAAGAAATGAGGGATGAAAAGACTTTTGCACAGTACTGTTTACATATTAATTTGAACTGACCATTCAATTGCTGCCTAATAAATCCCACACCTTGACAAGTGCCATTATAATGATCTAAATCAATGATATTCACTTCACCTGTCAGTGGGTTTAATGAAATGGGTGATCTATACATCTATATCTATATATGTGTGTGTGTGTGTGTGTGTTATAAATATACAAGGTGCAGCCATTAAATAATGCTTTATGCTGATGCTGTAATTCAACTTTAATGAAAAATGTTGCTGAATTTGCTGTAGTACTGGGAGTCGAACTCATGACCTTCCAAAAATTAGTCCACTTTCATTTTAATCACTGAGTTACCACTGCCCATAGTAAGAGTTCTTTACTTCTGGAACAGACTCGAAACAAGTTTCCTGGAGTGCAAAACTCGATTTTATGGTAAAGAATAATGTCACATGGCAGTAGATCAGGCGAATAGCGAGGGTGGTCAAGTACTGTGATGAGTTTCTGGGCCAAAAACTGCTTCATTGAGAGCAGTGTGTGTGCTGGCGTGTTGTCCAGATGAAAGAGGAAACCATCTTCCTGCAGCTGTCATCTCTCTTATATTTCATATTTCAGCAAATTATTAACTTTAAACTTATTGTTCTATACCTGCATTATACTTATTATATTTTTTTCCTTTTTTCAGACATTTGCTGGAATATATTTAGAAGCTGGAACTAGAAACAAAGAGACAAAGCCAGATCTGGGTCTAAAACAAAATGGTTGGTCTCAAACATTGACATAATATATCTGACTTGTGCATTTTTAATAAAAGTTACTTTCAGTGATTTTTGAGACTCGGGTGATCCTCATGTTGGAAATGATTTTTTGTCTGTTGCTGTAGAGAATGTGACCTTGGTCAAAGTGAAGCTCACGGATTCTGACTCCACTGGTAAAACCAAGCTAACTGACCCTGATGCTGAAGCTTTCAAGGCCATGAATGGAGTAGAGAAGCAAGAAGAAAAGTTACCAGTGTTTGCAGTGTTTAAAAAGGTACATTGAAAAAAGATGTTTTTAAAATTATAATGATATACATGTGGTGGTCTGTGAAAACATTTTGCAAAAAAACTTTGGTTTTTCTGTTGATGATACACTTCGATACCGCTCCTTTAAGAAATCCTTTATAATCTTGCCCAAGCTTTCTGCTGGGTAAATAGCCAGTTTTACAGTCTGCTTAAAAATGCCAGTTAAGTGTGATTTCGATAATTTTTTTTTCTTTTTAGATTTGGGTGATGGCCTTGTGTGTGACTTGTGTTTTCGCAGTCACATTGTCTGTTTTTCCAGCCATCACTGTGTTGGTGAAGCCAAAAGGCCTGTTCACAGGAATATTTGGTGAGTTTCCATTACAACACACTCTTCCAAGTACTAAAGAAGAAAGCAGAGCAGAGCAAAGCATGAATTTGACTTCCTTTTGATCTCTCTCTCTCTTTCTCAGCTGAAATTTTTACGCCCCTCTGTTGTTTCTTGGTCTTCAATGTGATGGACTGGATTGGCCGAAGTATCACCTCCAGTGTTCAGTGGGTAAGGCTTCCGTATATTTTTTTTGTTCAAAAAACATTTGTAAAAAAGAATTCCTGTTATTTATTTCAATTGAATTTTATTTCTACAGTGCTTTTAGCAATAGACATGGTCACAATCACAATTCAGGTGTAGATTTAGATCCAAAATGAGCAAGCCAGAGGAAATAGTACCAAGGCAAAAACTGCCTGAGAATATATTTGGAAGAAACCTAAAGGAAGCAGGTTCAAACTGGAACCTTTTCTTCTGGGTGTGACCGGAGAGGTGGATTGTAAATTCATGAACATATTTTAAGCAGAAGTCCTGAGATGAGCACTGAACAATCAGAAAAATGTTTCAACAAGCCATGAGTGCAAATATGTCTGTAAAAACCTTAAAAGACAGACTTGACCAACTGCTTCAGTCTCATGAGTAAACTCTTCTTAACATTACATTGTTGTCCCTTTCAAACCTAGCAACACACTTGGATAAAACCCTATACACATCCAGAATCAGACATCTAAGCACAAGAAAAGCAAATGTTATACAGTGTGTCTGGAAAAACAGGAAACAAAGAGTAAAACTGCATGTACATCATTTTGAATTTATTATTTACAACCTAAGCTCTATATGTTAATCCTTACACTTAATGCATTTTCTCAGTATCACCGAATCATGTTTTTGCAGATTGTTCTCAACATGTTCCCATTAGTTCCTGACTTTTCGGACACCCCGTATATGCAGTCCAGCATTGAGAGAAATGTGCAAATTTGTACATAGAGGAAACAAAGTAGTCCACAAGTCAGCACAGTTGAAGGAGAAATGCCTTTAATGACAAAAATGTATACAGTGAAGACAATAGGTTTAAAAGAGGATTAAACCATGAGGCATTCTGTCCCAAACATCTCCGAATCTAATGCCATATCATAGCCGTTTAACATGAGGGATTCCCCAACATTCATTAGAACTGGTGTTGAGTTGTGAAATGTGAAAACTCCATTGACCAAGAGTTACTGCTCTTAGATAAATATGGAATAATACCAGCCAGGGTGTACTGTTAAAGGAACATCATAAATGGATAATATATTAATAATAATAAATGCAAATATCTTGTATGCATGGTCTACGCTCTTTCCATTCTGTCTTGTACCAGAGAAGTAGCTTGATCATATTTTGTTATACTGTTCAACCCTTGTATAGTATATTATATTGTGATTATCACCACAGTGGTATAATGTTGAATCGTGGACATCTAACCATGAATTTGCTCATGTTAGAAAGTAATGCTTGCCATCTGTCGTTCTAGCCCAGAAAGGACAGCTGTCTGTTCCCGATCCTAGTGGCAGCACGCATGATCTTCATTCCTGCACTCATGTTGTGCAACATTCCATCTCGCACCTATCTGTCAAGTCTTTTCACTCATGAACTTGCCTACATAGTCATGATGTCATGGTTTGCGATGACAAATGGATATTTTGCCTGTCTCTCCATGTCCTACGCTCCACAGTAAGTAATATGACACATCACAGTACTCTCAAAGCATTTCAAGTTCTCTTAAAATCAATAATTTAATAGGTTGCCATGGTCTTCCAAAAACAGCTCAAATGAACATTTCCAAAATGAAATATTGTAATTTACACCATATGGCTACACATCTGTAGACACCCGACCATCACACCCAGATGTGGTTCTTACCCAAACTGTTGCCACACTATAATTGCCATATAGTGCTTCTTTTATGGATTATTATTTTACTCAGAATACTATACTCATTACTAGTGTAAGCCTCATTCATTTTATGTTCTCTAGGTTGGTGAGGGCTAAGGATGCAGAGACTGCTGGGGCTTTGATGACCTTTTTCCTGGCTTTGGGACTGTCTATTGGAGGTGTATTCTCATTTGTCTTGAAAAAACTGCTATAGTTGTGTGTGATCGGTCACTGGTTACGCTGCTGCTATTCAGGCAGCTATTCTACTTTCAGGTTTAGTCTAAAAGAAATAAACATTGCTGTAGTTTGATTCAGGATGGATTTTGATATGATGTTTGCGGGTTTAAAAAAAAAAAAAAAAAAAAAAAAAAAAATATATATATATATATATATATATATATATTAAATGTTTTGAATTAATGTTGCACTTAACTTTATTGCTCTCTTTTTATGATTTTATACATGTGATTTGTACTGTATCCATTTAAAGTTTTATACTTTTTACATTTTTCCCAATAAAACTTTTTTATTGTATTTTGGTGTTGTCGGTCAGGTCATGCATTTCACACACAGACTGTTGTCCTAAGACAATGCATGTCGACTCTCCTGTTTACTCTAAAGTTTGTTTCAGTGTCTTTGGCCCTGTTTACACTTGGGTTTAAAATGCATCTTGAGCATTCACTTTTCAGCATTTCGTTACTGCCTACATCACTTCTGCTAGAAGGTCAAAGATCCCCGTGCAAAACTATATTAAAACATTAAACCTGCAACATTCCTTCATTATTTTCTCGCACTCCAACCACATGCATCGGTGCTCCTCTCCATTTTCGTCTAGCATGTGCGCTGTTACCAAAACACCGCATCCAGTATTAATGACATATTTTCCGGTTACGTCTGTGTTGGGGACGCATCAGGACGCATTAGCGTTTACACTACAGAAGATATGAGGTTAAATGCGCCCCAGACCACTTCGGCAAGTGGTTTGAGCAAATGCGTCTTGGAGGTCGTTTACACTTGTATTTAGAGCAATGCATTTGTGATCAGATCGCCCAAGACACATTTTAACACCAAGTGTAAACAGGGTCTTTGTCTTCCCTAAATCCTTAAATACTGTTCTGTACATCTGAAGTAGACCATCAATCTAGTGGTCACTTGTCATTCTATGAGAAATGACTGATGCTGCACTGGCCAGTTGTGTGCTCACGTGCTCCATGATCTCTGTTTGTTCACAGAGCTGTTTGTTCTCTGCACGTCACACTTCCTCTGCCCCCTAATGGAAACATTAACATGTATTTATACCAAGGCTATGGAAATTTCTTTTCTTTTTGGGTGGCAGGTATGAATAATTCATTGTATCACAACTGTATTTCTAATACATATTCAGTTCAAAATCAAAGCGCCTGATTACTATTCATGATGGGATGTAACCACATACAGGTCAAGAACCGCAGTTAATGGTCACACCAAACATCAGTATAATCTCTGTGACCTTGTGGCATGGTTGTTCGTACCAGATGTGCTGGTTTGAGTATTTCAGAAACTGCTGATCTCTTGGGATCAGAATGGTATGGCTTGTGAAGAGAATGAAACGACAAGTTGATCAGAGAGGCCTGAGGAAAAAAGCCAGACTGGTTCGAACTGCCAGGAAGCATATAGTAGTAACTCACAATCACTCTTTACAACCATGGTGAGCAGAAAAGCATCTCAGCATGCACAAAACACCTAACCTTTCAGTGGATAAGCTAGAACAGCAGAAGTCCACATCTGGTTCTACTCCTGTCAGCCAAGAACAAGATTCTGAGGGTATCATGAGCACAGGCTCACCCAAACATTGCCGAGTCTGTGCCAATCGTGGCCTCAGATTTTTGTTCTTCTTGTTGTAGCTCCTCCACCTCAAGGCTTGGTGTGTTGTGCAGTCCAAAATGCTTTTCTGCTCCTCACGGCTGTAAAGAGCAATTATGAGAGTCAGCAATCAGGCCATCTCACATCAACAAACTGTTTCAGCCTGCAGATCCTCCAATTACAGGATGCTTTTGTTTTTCAAACCATTCTCTGTAAAGTCTAGAGACTGTTGCGTGTCAAATTACCAGATGAGTGATTTCTGGAATACTCAATCCAGCCCATCTGGCACCACCAACCATGCCACAATTGAAGTCACAGAGCTCACATTTCCCCCAAACTGGAGCTTGATGTGAACATTAACTGATGACTTGTATCTGCATGAGTTTCTGCATTTTGCCACATGGCTGGCTGGTTAGATAACTGCATCAGGTGTTCCTAATAAATGCACATGACGAGTGTACATTTTTATATAAATTACTTGGACTAAGTTTATATTTTTATAATGTATTAGTCCATTCCTTTTAAAATTGGCATGAAAACCAACTTCACATTTCACAGATTTTAGGCAGTGCACACTGGAACAGCGTCCCCAGCAGAATGGACGATGTTCAGAACCCTTTTTCTTTGCGCCCTGATTGCACAGCTGACCTTTGTCCCAAATATCTTGTGTAAATAGTGCTACCTCTCTACGAAAACAAACACACACCAGTGTGGTTTTAATAAAATGTATTTAATTTAGTTTTACAAGATTAGAGAAGGACTACAAAGACAAAAAGATTTAACATTTTTTGCTGGAACAGTAGCAAAAGAAGTAAACTGATCTCAGTAAAAGTGGTAGCGTTTAATTTAACTAAAGCATACTCCCTGAATAATTATTTCATGACCTAAGTTAATCACAAGCAATGCTTTATGTGTTCAAACCACATTCGGAAAATGACGCAGTTTAAGAACAATGAGTTCAAAGACAATGAAGAAACACAATAAATTTAAGCGATCAAAACTGACATCAAGATTCACTCACGTACTGTTAAAGTGTAAAGCCAGGAGACGTTGGACGCGTCTGTTTAATGAGGAGTTACAAGAATGTCTAAAAATAAAAAAATAAAAAAATAAAAAATAAATCAGACTCTCATGTCCAGTCAGAACTCCAGGTACCCAACTAACTCCATTTGAAAGGTTTCTGAAGTCATTTAAATTACTCCAACAGTCCTCAAACGTGACCCTGATCCGGACTACTTTCTCTAAGTGAACTCTAAAAGCATTGTTCCCTGAGGCATGTGTTTAAAGTTGGAGATGTACAGAATCTTTAAAGGTCGGAGCGATGGGGCAGGTGAAGTGTTGGGTTTGTGGGCAGGAACGGGTTTGCGTGGGACAGTGGCGCACTGGTTACTCACCTACCAGGCGACAGCCCCACCTCTTGCCTTTTGGATTGCACTGCGCCCCCTTAAAGCTGTGCTGTCTTCTTAACAGTTCAATGCACAGCCAGGGAACTTCAGTTGTGAGCGTGAGTGCGCGCATCTCGTCTCGTCTTACTGAAAATGCTTAAAAGAAACACCAAATGCCACAAAACAAAGCCAACAATTCAATTTCCCCTGATCTCACAAGTTCCCATGTTCTTTATAATGGATTTTTGTGAGCATGTTTC
Source organism: Notoglanidium macrostoma (assembly GCA_030068235.1). Taxonomy (NCBI): domain Eukaryota; kingdom Metazoa; phylum Chordata; class Actinopteri; order Siluriformes; family Auchenoglanididae; genus Notoglanidium; species Notoglanidium macrostoma. Next base: position 4,716,829 of record JAQQZR010000011.1, on the reverse strand, counting down.
CTTTAAGACTCAGTCATAACTTCTGACCTATGGTAACTTCTGAATGGATGTGCCACTGGGGCTTTAACCAGTATGAGTTTTTAAAAAAAAATAAATAAATAAATAAAAACATTTGCAGACAACCAAACCAAGATCATGTGGGGTACTTTGTGTGCCTGAGCTAAATGACTTGGTTTCTCTGCTTGTAAAAAGCTGTCATTTTATTTAACCCTAAGCTGTGGCACTGTTACAGCCCCATCATTGTTTTGATCAACTTCCTCAGCCAGAAGGTGGATCTGGGCTTAGTTGGAGCAGGAGATGATTTAGGGGAAGTGGTGTGTGCTCTAGGTGCAAGCGTGATTGGGGCCAGAGGGCTTTACCTTTGTGGGGAGTGCATCCATGCCACTGTGGGACTCTAATTCTCTTCCCCCGTCATGTGCAACTTGGCGTCCTGAGGCCTGGGAGCCATTTTAGCTGTAGTTAGCGAAAAGGGAAAATGTGGCTGGAAGAAAAGTACGAGTAACCAGTCATGCACTATTTCTAGCAAAAATTTACAGACATTTAGCGTTATTCTTTGGAGGCCTGATGCACTATTAAGAGCTACCCTTCCATCACCATTCCACTAAATGTTATGAGTGAAAACAATGACCACTCCAATATAATATCTGCCTTTTGCGTCTTGTAAGCATCAGGGCCTGGATACACTAAGGACGCATGGCAACTTTTCTACCAGCTGTCTTTCACAAACGTGTTCATTATACACAATAGAAGCAGCCCTCTAAAAGAATACACTGAAAAAATACAAAAGGTAATCCTTAATTGAATTAGTGCAGATTATTTCAATCTGTTTTCTATTATTTCACAAATGGTTTGCTGTATCCAGGCCAATATGGTCGGTGAGACCATGCTGTGCATGTGTGTGTTTGTGTTTGTGCGAGTACCCCACCATCTCGCAGCGTTGGAATGAAAGACTGAAGACAGTCTGAGGTGCATTCTAAAGGAAAGAGGACATAAGATCATTAAAAAAGAGAGATTTCTCTGCCTTTTTTTTTCATTACAATCATTTTACTGAGGCCTGTAAAGCACACTGAAGGAATGCTACAACGTTCTCCATAACATCTGAAGCCAAAACCCTACAGTAATAACCAACGTGTTCTTGATTGCAATTTCTTCAGATCTGTGAAAAAAAATTCTGTTGTCAGCTTGCATATTCATTTATTAAAACATTACATGTCAGATGTTATGAAATCATGTAGACTCCTTCCTCTAGTCTCTAAGATAAATAGGCAGGTTTGAATCAAATGAAAACAATCACTTGAACAAATATACTTCTTTTAGGAAACCTCATTTGAAAAGAGGAGAGCCAATTAAATTTTAAATTGAATTGCGTTTAATTCAAACTGCCCAAAATCGTTACCCACTGGTTTACACATTTGCTTTTGAACAAAAATACATCAGATATTTATAGTCACTGTATTTTATTCTCAAACTCAAATCAACTGGAGGCCTGCAATAGACCTTACAACCTCAAAATCAAAACAACTAAATGAGCATTGCCAAATCGGTCTAAAATGTACTGTGATGAGAAAAGTGGTCACTCAAAAGATTTAGAAGAAAGAAAAATCATTGCAACGGGCTGGAGGAAGGGAAAAAACTTCTTCGACAAAAAAAGCCATTTGAGAGATTAACCATAATTAGCCGCCTGAACATATTTTCTCCATGTAAGAGTGGGATACAATGCTAGGAAATCTAGGCAGATGATTCCTTTATAATCCTGCAGCACAATCTGCAGGCTATACAAATGGCACCTCCAACCCAAAGTCAATAAAGATATGGAAATAACAGGAAAACAACTAAGTATTAAGTATGAGTATACACTAGTCAAAAGTCTGTTTTTTTGGCTGATGAATGCTAGATAGACTAACAAACACTAGCCGTCCATTTTGCAGCCTAGCCTCATTCCCACAGGTGAATTTTATAATCAGAGTTGAGGTTCGTTCTCAGAGCAAGTCATGCCCTTAAGTGCCCTCAGGCTGTGCCTAATGGGCTGAAACATCAAGTTCTATTGTGTTATTTAGCTGATACTGATGGAGCATGTCTCTGCCCAAAGCCAAATCCCACCCATTTGGAACAGAAGGTGATCTGATGTGTGTTAATGTGTGGCTCTGTTGCAAGCGAAAATGTTTTCTCTCAACAATCTGGCATATTAAAGACATACACACACATTCAACCATCATCCACACAGGTCCTCTTTGTATTTCAATTTCCACTACTGCCTTCATACAACAATTGTTAATGTTGGTTTTCTATAGTTACATAAATCCACACATCTTGGAGAGGAATCTCTAAATTAGCCAATCCTCCACCAATCAGACAAATGTTGAGCTCTGTTAAGATCTCTCAAAAATGGATCTGTTGTTTATGAGAAATTCACAAAGCTCTGGGAATCGGCTGGTGTCAGATTAAGCATAATTCATTTAAACTTATCATAAGGGGTCTAATTAATAGACGAACAAAACAATAACACATGTTTGGTGCATCAAGCCAATGTAAAGATTTAATGAATCCCTTTCCAGATCACTTGTAAAGAAGGACCAACAATGCCATACACATTCAGCACCATCAAACATCCAACAGGCACGCGCTCACACACACACACACACACACACACACACACACACACACACACACACACACACACACACGTGAGGTGGTGAGCTCTATTGGTATGTGGGCTCTGGCATGTGGTGGTAGGAGTAGTCAGGACTGCGAAGGTGGGGATCCTTGTGTGGTGGAGGTGGCTCATACGCTCTTGAAGATGCGCCGGTTCCAGGAGCCGCCATGTGATTGGCATCCATCGGGCCTGAAGGTGGCATGGGCATGGTGGGCATCTGGGGCGGTGGTGGTGGTGGTGGTGGTGGATAGTAGTACTGGTAATGTTGATACTGATGGTATTGCTGGTACTGTTGGTATTGTTGGTACTGCTGGACATACTCTGCATAGCACCTAGTAAGACACAAGGGAAAAAAGTCTGCTGCTTAGTGTGCAGAAATAAACAATAGATTGTTATTATTGGTCAATTATCTTGTACACACCTTCACTACAATTTTCACATCCTTGTATTCATTCCCTTTTTTCCTACTAAAAAAGCCTCAGGACTAAGCCGCAAAATACACGATATGACCAAAGGTTTGCGGACACCTGAACATCACACCTATACATGCTTTCTGAACATCTCATTCCAGATTTAGTCCCACTTTGCTGTTATAATTATCTCCACTCATCTGGGAAGGTTTTTCCCCTCGATTTTGTAATGTGGCTATGGGGATTTATGTTCATTGTGCATTCTTTAATTTATTAAAGAGAACTGGCTCCAATATTGAAGAGCTTAGTTAAATGGCTAACATTAGATTTTGTTTTCTATCGACTCTGGCACAAGTTCCCTATTTATTAAACTGGCTTTTTGGTTGCATAATAACTTTTGGTTTTTTTATTTCTTTTTTTTTTTAATTCTCCATCATTTTCATTTAGTGGAGCTTTAAAAATGTGAAAGAATTTGGATGTCTAATGTATGAAATGGACAAAATTTTATGTATTAAGAAACGACTGATTTTCTGATATATTTGGTTTCCAAATTGGCTGACTAATTAAAATAATCTTAGTTATGAATTTAGCCACAGAATACTTAAGATTAAACCTAATCCTATTGAAAAACGCATTTCTTTAAAAACACATGCCGTGTGTTCCATTCCCACACTTTATGTGCAAAGATTAAATTCATTACTACATGGCTGTACCTCGCAATAGGGTCTCCTTGTTTAATAGTAGGCAGTTCAGGTCCTCCAGGTGGCGTGGGCAGCAGAGCACGGCGCTTGGGTCTCGCTGCACTGATGGGCTGAGGAACAGGGTCAGGCAGCAGAGCAGAACGTCTCACCGGGCTCCGATCCCGGTCAGATCTAAAGGCCTGCTGCTCAGCCAACACATGCTGGCCCTGCTCGATGAATCGCTGCCGAGCGGCTTCAAATATGGCTTGGGGGTCAGGCTCTGCCCCACCCACGGGCCCATAGGTAGGGTTCACAGCTGTGGTGACTGATGGCGCATCACCTGCAGCCGCATAGCCTGGGTCACCTGATCCCTGGCTAATGACCTGATCAGCCATAGAACCATACACTTGACTTGCCAGGGCTCCATAAACTGCAGCACTCACTGGCTTACCGTCCGACCCGCTGGCTTCGGTCAGACCCTTTAGGGCTGCATATGTCGGATCAGAGGTGTTGGTGTTAAAGAAAGAGTTGTGCACACTCTGTTGTACTTGAAGAGGAAGTCCAGCAGCAGCAGCAGCTGCAGCAGCAAGCACAGCTGCCTGACTCTGGTGCTCCATGGGCAACCTGGTCGGACACTCACCAGCAAAGTGTCCCTGTGTCCCGCAACGGGCACACGGCACCTTGGACATAGCTGCTGGCTTTGCTTGCTGGACTTTTGAGAGTTCCACAGAGAGTGGGCGGCCCATGTAGGAGGTCCCATGGAGGGCCTCAATGGCGTTCTCTGCATTCTCTTGATGCTCCATGTGTACAAAAGTATACCCTATTGAGGAGTTTGGTTTGGCTGCAACAGAGAACACAGAGAAAAATAAAACAAAATGCAATATTACACAGAAACAATACGCTTGAAACTTCATCACACCAGGTGAGCATATGAGAGACAATCAAATCATATGAGTAGCAGAAAACAAATCAAAAACATTTCAACAAATGCAGCATACTTTTCACTTTTTCACACTCCAAGACGTTGCCGAAACGAGAGAACAGTTCGTGCAGTTCGGCGGTAGTACACAGAGCACTCAGGTTCCCCACATATACTTTGATAGAGTTCTGAGGCCTTCCTCGAGACTCTTCGACAACAAGGTTGCGACCACGAAACTCTATACCATTCAGACCACGGATGGCACAGTCAGCAGCCCCTTCTCCCTGCAGATGGACAAAGGCAAACTGCCTCAGTAAAGTAATGGTCTCCAGATTTCCATAAGGGGCAAAAAGTGCTATTAGGTCATCTTGTGTTGTTTCCACTGCCAGATTCCCAACAAAGAGCTTCACCACACTGCTGTCGTCCATTGCAGCCAAGCAAAAAACAAACCTAAAAATGGGGAACATTGCTCATTTTCTACTTCTTGTACAGCACAACCTAAATCTAATACAAAGTGTTATGAGAGATATTAGCCTGGCATTTCTGTTCTGCAACCAGTAATGAAGAAAACCTAAGAGCACTTTGGTATCATTGAAGACGTAGAACCTAAAAAGAGGGGCAGATTATTAATGTCTTTTGGATAAACAGCTGATACAGCAAAGATCACAAAGATTTTCACGTCATCAAATGAGAAGAAATCGGTGGTTATATCTTATGCGGTTGGATGCTGTGGCAGCAAAATCACTACAAAGGACAGCAAAACTCATTAATGCTCAGCACAATGGTTCAGACTAGACTCAGTGGAGCAGATGATGAAAGGAGGGAATTTCATCCAGGCTCTCAGACATCATGTGAAAAACACTTCCACCCAGTCCATGAAAGAATCAACACTGAGCAGTACACTACGATTCTGCGCAGAAAGGAGCACTTTCACAGATACTGTCGGCCTGCATTACACCTTTCTTCACCAATCTAAACATGGATGGCATGCTTGCAATGGTATATATATATATATATATATATATAAATATAAAATGTATGTA
>JAQQZR010000011.1:4688700-4702930 GCA_030068235.1 Notoglanidium macrostoma | reverse complement strand
AACATGCAAACTCCGCACAGAAAGGCACCCTGGGTGATCCGGGGATCGAACCCAGGACCTTCTTGCTGTGAGGCGACCGTGCTAACCACCACACCACCCGTAATATTATTATTATTTTTTTTATAAATGATTAATAATTAGTAATAATAATTACAGAAGAAGAAGAAGAAGAAGTAACTGGGTTACTCTGTTAAGAAGTATTAAATTGTTCTTGTTTGAGAAGTTAGACTTCCTTTTGATTCGCTTTACAGTTTGCGCTGCAAGATTCGTTCTAACAGAAAATAATAATAACAACAACAACAACAATAATAATAACAATACTGCTAATAATAATAATAGTTGTTGTTGTTGTTGTTGGTAGTAGTAGTAGTAGTAGTAGTAGTGGTGGTAATTTAGGAAGCCACTAACATGAATTATAAAGTCTTGCAAACTAGCTCTTATTCTTAAAACCCCTTATCGACCCCCACAGTTCAGTTCACTCGCATAGGAAACATTTCCGTAGGCTGTACTGACGCCAGCATTGCTCTGGACTTGACTCACTTCAATGCCCACAAGGTGTAGGCTACCTTCCAGGTTACACCACGCGCATGCGCAAAAGACTTCGGCACAGCGTAGGAACTTTTGTGTTTTCCCCATTCACAAAGATCACAGTGGAAAGCACGCAGAGGAAGACGGAGTGTGAATAATGCCTGAATCACTGTTACACACACTGGGGGGAAAAAGGCTGGACGAAATCTTCTCACACACGTGGAAGAGGAACTAACCTGCGTGAGCAAAAACACCAGCACATTTCATGGATCTGACAACTTTGTGGCACGAAGTAGTGTTTCAGCTACTGGAACTGTGAGAAATCGCGGAGGTGGAAAGGTAAGTGGATAGTTTCTTTTCCCAGCTGTGTTTTAGGTAAACAGTTAGGGTCAGAAGGTTTTGGTTTGAATTCCTGGACTGTTGTTGATTTTGGGTAGCATGTCGTTCATGGATAAACTTTCTCTCTCCCGGGGGAAAGACAGACAGCTGAGCTATCTGAGTTATCTGAGCACTTCCTTCTTCATACACCCAGAAACCTCCAACTGCAGCTCATGGCTGTATAAAGCATATTCACAATTACAGAAACACAAGTGCAAAGCTTGGATTTGTAGAATTGTCCTGAAAATGAGATGTGTGCTGACTACAATTGATTCACACTCATCTGATGTAACAACACAGTTTTCACTTTCTAGCACATGGAAAAATATGACTGGATCAACATAAGCTGACATGTTTTTGACTTTAAATATGGACATGGAAACATATGGGAACAATAAGTTTGTTGATGTATAATAAGATGCATGTTTTTATTCTAGAAAGTACAAAAAGGCAAGTGTACTCTTCCTTTGCAGTATGTACAGTACATTTAAAGTTTTACACTGATGGTCTAATCATGTACCCTAAAGCTTTACATGGACAGTTAAATGTACAAAAGATAAAGGTACAACACCAGCGACAAGGAAAGGTTTTCTGAGAGTGTACATAACCCAAACCAAATGCTACTGTAAGCCTGTGAGTTAACAGTGCGGTATTTACAGGCTCATGGTTGTTATGCAAAATTACCACAAACACCTAGAAAGCACATACTTATAGGCTTCCATCCCACCAAGCCTGGACACGCAAGGCTCATTTACACGCCCTATAAGTAGAACTGTGCCCTACGCCTCCTGCCTAAACACGAACTCTGTAATCTCTTCACATCATATGATTTCTGAGGGTTTTTTTTCCCTTGAAGTCAAAAAGACAACTTCAAGAAGTCTCTGTCTAAAGGATTTTAAGAACCATGGAACTGTATATAGATCTATAGATAGGCAAAATCAAACAGCGTATACATAATAGAATGTAAAATACACCACGAATGGTGTCATGTCATAAAACCTTTATAATGCTTAACATGGTTAAGCGATAAACACCATTCTCCGCTTTACCTCGTCAAACATCCTTTGAAAAATTCTGTGGGCTATAAAAGGTACGGGTTTAAAGTGAGTTTGAAAGTTTTTTTCACATAAGTGTGTGTCAGTGGGTGGGAATGCCCAGTAGGATGTGTGGGCCAGTGTTGCTATAGCAGCCATCTGCTGCTAAAAAGAGAATTCTTCACCATCCCACTCGGAGGCAGCCGATGCCAGGGGTACCCAAACTTTTTAACACTAAAAACTTCCTACTGATCGGTTCTGCGCTACGCACCTACGCGCTTTGCTAGCTGAAAGCATATCCTGAATCTGAAAAAAACCTTTAAATTATTGACACAGTGTCATGGAACTACCAAAACTATCAATAGACACTACAAATTTTATTTTATATTATAATAGTTCCAAATACTGGTTTGTTTTGTTGCACACTGTATGATTCTTATTTTGATTTCAGATTTAGTGAATGACTACAAGGTCGGTGTGGTGGTGTGGTGGTTAGCACTGTCGCCTCACAGCAAGAAGGTCCTGGGTTCGATCCCCGTGGATCCTTTCTGTGTGGAGTTTGCATGTTCTCCTCGTGCATGTGTGGTTTTCCTCCGGGTGCTCTGGTTTCCTCCAACAGTCCAAAGACATGCAGATTAGGTCAACTGGCTACTCTAAATTGCCCATAGGTGTGATTGCGAGCGTGTCTGTGTCTTGGCCCTGTGGTGGACTGGCGACCTGCACAGGGTGTACCCCGCCTAGTTTAGTTTCACAATGAAATGTTTTGCTTTGTCATTTTGTAAATGATATTTCATATTTTTATGACAATATTAACGGTATGTTAAGACTGAGAATAGACAAGTTCATTCAGAGAAGCCCAATGCAGAAATATTAGGAAATTAGTCAGGACATGACAAACAGCACTCACATGACCGGGAGGAGGAATGAGCCCCAGGCGGAGTTTCCAAAAACCAGTAAGAACAGGAGACCAGCAGGAGAAATAAAGCACATGTTTGTGCAGAAAATAGCCATTATCGGAAAAAGTTACACAATCCCTGTGATGACAGGAAAATAAAAAAGTTAGAGTAAGCTATTTACTGAAAGGGAAGTTCAGAGGAGCAGAATGGTCCAGTTGTTCTTTGTAAGCACTGCCATGATTACAGCTGAACATTTAATTAAAAAAACGTTTTAACTGTTCATCTCTTGACCGCAAAAGAGGATCATTATATACGTTTATGAAAAGTTCAATTTCATCGACGCTGCCTCGGTAAACATGCCTACTAAACTAAGCTCTCTACAACAGCACGGTCGTATTATTAGACCACTATGACTATTTTAACATCACGAAAATGAGAAATGTATGCAAAGATAGAAAATGACTAATTTCATTAGTCAAAAATAAATACACAATTTAGCACATTTGAAATAGACTAATGTATTGTGCGCCACTATGCACACATGTATGCTTCTTGGTACTAATAATGATATTGTTTAAGAGATTAGAAACAGCCGATTAGCCGTGTCTTAAAGCTTCCTGAACTAAATGGAAACCATTTTATTGTAGTCTTGAATATCATTACACATTCGATTGATCAGAGTTACTGTAATAGGTGCCTGGGGTGTGAAATATAGTCAAGAAGTATAAATAACTAAACATTGATGGACTTCAGTGGGATAAGGCTACCTTTCCGCACATTCTTATCTACATTCAAATTGCAAAATTATTTCTTTGTATTTAAATGTTTATAAATAAACAGCATCTGTAATGAGAAGCTTTTCGCAGAATGCTCACATATTAAGCCAAATACTTGCCTGAGATTTCATTGAACTTCCTTACACAATGAACCATATGGGATTATTCTTAAGGGGCATTTCTTGAGACCCCGGATGTTTACTTGGACTGTCCAAGAAAAAGAAGTACGCTTGTGCGAGACACTTGGTCAGGTGTTGTTTAATACGTTTTAGATGCAGGAGGACCATGTGTATGACTATCCGGATGCCCAATCAGTAGGAGACAAGAGGACATGTCATCAGCGAGGCTCCTTGAAGAGTATCAGTGTGCTGGACCGCCTGCTGCTGACGTATCCGGTATGGCTGCAGTTGTCGATCAACTCGGCCACAGCGCTTCACATCCTACAGCGTGAACCCCCAGGGGTGAGGAACACCCACTCACAAACTGACACTGCCAAATGCGCTAATGCATATTAGTCAAAATTTGTTCAAATTTGTCACAATGTCCAGAAAGGTTAAGGTGTTCTGCACTCTCATAGTTCTGGCATCAACAAGAAACTGTGGTTTCTGGGAAATGGCTTCAGTTTCAAATAATATAAGACTCACAAAGAACGAAATTTTAAAAAATATTGTCAAATCTAATGTTTACTCCACATTTTGTAGACGTTTCTGGTGCGGAAGTCCAGTACATCCCAGAAGAAAATGCTGTGTCTCAGGCTAGCAGATGACAGTGTGCCATCTTTTGTGAAACAGTTCGTCATCCGGGAGAAGGACTCAAGTGAGTAATATGACAAGCAAGAGAAACACGACTTGGTCATCATATATATTTAGGAATATTAATTCAATTGGATAGAGTTTGGTGTTGAACAGTTACATTTGATGAATATGGATATTTACTAATAGTCATCCTCTACCCCCAGCCTTCTCTTTGGAGAGCTCAGCTATCAGTTTCCCAGATCTTTGTAGACTCATTGCCTTCTACTGTGTCAGCCGGTATTACTCAGTTCATTTCTGACAGTTCCTATTCAATTCTTTTACTGTTTCTGTTCAAGTCAGTTACATACTTAACTTCCTTTACATTAGGGATGTTCTTCCCTTCACTCTGGAGTTGCCAGAAGCCATAGCCAAGGCTTCATCCCACAAACAGTTGGAATCCATCTCTCATATGGGTGTGGGTACGTATATGGTGGTTTTACTGTAGACTGTGGTCATCCAAGTCATTTAAAGACTCGACACTTAATTAGTAAATACAGATTGTCACTATCATTACAATGGAGGTTATGGTGCACAGGTAACTGTAAACCTGGCATAGGTTAGGTTTAGTTTCAGCATTGAAGCTCAGGTTGGACTACAATTAAGATATAATACCTTCATTTTCAAGATCCTTTGAGTACTTTTGTACGGCATTAAAATGAACATTAATATGATCTCTTGCCATGTTTCATGTAGAGTTCTGGAGTTCCCAGTTAAACTTTCGTGGGCCTCGCAATGGTCCTCCACCAGTACATGATGCACCTGTACTCCCAAATCTCCCAAATCAACTATCTACCACATCTACTAGCACCAGTGCAACATTGTTCCAGGAGTTCTGCCCAATTCACACCCGAAGTCCTTCTGAACTTGATTTGGGAGCGGGCCAGGGAGCTTTATGCTTCATCAACCCACTCTTCCTACAAGAGCATCCCATTCGTGGCGCCATGCACAAGCGTCATCACTTTAAACGCAGCATAAAGGTTCGCGTCTCCACTGAAACCACCAGTTCTCTCTCACCCCCCATCACCCCACCACCACCTCCACCAATACTTGCAAAAGCAAAGTGTAAAGGGAAAAATGTGCAGCCAACTGAAGTGGTTCAGGCCAGCGAGGAGGATAAGATCAATGTTGACGTTGCTGAGGGAGATTCAGATTATCTACAGCCTTGTCTTGCTCCCCCAAAGAAGACTTCTGCAGTAGTCACCCCGACCCTCTCTCCTACAGCTGAGGAGGACTACCAGTTGCCAAAAGCACTTCTGCAGGTATAAGGGATAAACACAAAACTACCATCAGAATATAACTAACTATTGCAATTTAATTCTCTGACTATGATACTCCCTAATTAAATGCAATGCACAGCAGAGTTTCCTTTGAATGATTTAGTCATGTGCTTTAAAACTTGTGCATGTATCTATACACACAGGCACAAAGGAAAATCACAGTGGAGAGTGAGGAGGAAAATGAGGACGAAGACATCGGACTAGCGCTTGAGAAAAGAAAGGCACCATCCCTCACCGAGTTGGACAGCAGCAGCTCCCTTAGCAGCCTTGATGAGACTGAGGAGAGTCCTCAGAGGCCTTCACTCACACGGGGCACTAGTAACCCTATCATCCCCTCTGCTCGTGCTCCCCACCAGTCTATTTCAGCTCTGAGAAAGATGAGCGCAGCCTTTGTGTCCTTCTTTGTGCCAGGGAAGAGAGTCATACGGCTGGTGGAAGACCTTTCTCATGACAGGCGTATGGCATTTGGGGCTCTGGTACAGGACTTCTTGAGGGAGCAAAGGGAAGCGCTGAAGCCACAGTGCCTGACAACCCCTGTGGAGCTCCTGCAGGGTTTGCGTCTATTTATCAACCAGGCTAAGGTGTTTCTCTTGGAGTGTGGAGAGCTTGAGCCCCCCATTGAAACCCTAGTGCCTGAGGATGAGAAAGGTACACAGCACAGGCTCGAAATAATTTCAGAAGTGCCTTATTATATATTATTTTACACATTACTTCTAGACTTCATGACAATAAGCTAGGTGTGTTTATACATATGTTTTTGCAGATCAGACACTGGAAAAAGCCCTGTTCCGCTGTGTACTAAAACCTCTGAAAGGGCATATCGATATGGCACTCTATAATATGCATGAAAATGATGGCTCCTTTAAGAGGCTGGTTGAAAGTATGAAGAGGGCCAGAGATGCTTCACCACGAGACCTTTTTGGTGTACAGGTGTCTGTGCCTGATGCTCATGGCATTGAGAAGATAAAGCACAAGATGTCTCTCATGAGACGCGCCTATTCACCTATTGACAAAGTGCTATTGCTCCTGCAGATCTGTAAGCTCATCTATAAAGCCATGAAGATTAATACTGGTGAGGATTGCTTGATGTACTTGAATATGACTCACCTTGTGAATTTGTTCACTTGGACAGCACGGATATGCAAGTCATTACAAATGATATATTTTTTTAGTTGTATAATCATAAAAAAAATGTCTTTTTGTATTATATTAAAACTTATAGTACTCCTCTTAATGAAACAGGGCAGGAATTTGGAGCTGATGACTTCCTTCCAGCTCTTTCCTATGTGATAGTGCAGTGCAACATGCCTGAGCTCAGTCTAGAGGTGGAGTACATGATGGAGCTGCTAGAAACCTCTTGGCTCACAGGAGAGGGTAGAGATATTATGCATGCTTAAACAAAAAAATTACGTGTTATGTTGTACTTATACTAACTCATCACTGACCTTATCATTGTATGTCAGGTGGATACTATTTGACCAGCGTTTACGCCAGCCTTAGCTATATACAGAGTGAGCCAGAAGCTGCGCCTTCCAGTGGACTTACCCACAAAGTCAAGGAATCTCTGAAGGAGTGGAGCCACCGTCGTAGCACAGAGTCCAAGAACCAGAATGACATAAAACAGGTCAGTTACTGAGTCTTCTTTTGTAGAATAACCTTATTGTTTTGTAGAATAATAATATGGGATACAGTATAACAAGTGGTAATATCATTCTGTCCTACAGAGGTTTGTAAAGGTGCTGTTCCAAGATGGAGAGTGCAGTTTGGTGAAGACATTGCAATGGAAGGTAGGGTTCAGCGGAGAAGCTTTAGCACAACTCTGCGCTGCCAAATTTGGAGTGGACCAGACAGAGGAGTATGGCCTGTATTGGAGAAGTAGTGAAAAGTTAATACCAGTTCCCCTGGATGCTCAGATTCATGACCTGCAGAACGTGGGTACCAGCAGTGCTCCACTCATTTACCAGCAGTCCAATCAGGATATGAGATCCAATAGGTTGACCAGAGGGGGAGCTTTGGACCTATCAGGGGAAGCGTCATAATGTGACCAAGTAGCGAGAAGGTTGAAAAACTGTATCATGGAAAAAGGGGAAAACAGCTGACAATCCACAAAGAGTGGAAATGCATTGAGGTTTTAAATCATTGGTTAATAACCGAGTACACATTTGCTAAATCTTCTAAAAAATGTTTTTATTAATTTATCATTAGATAAAGGAATACTAAAACTGAAAATCTTGTTTACATAGTTTTAGTTGTTTACAACTGGTTGTATTTTATTTATATTTTGTGCCAAATGTTTTTGTGGTTCATTCATATGGGATCTGAGAGAAATTCTTATAGATTCTGCAAAATGGCAAATGTTAATTAAATTCTTCTGTAATAACACTAAGACAGACGTACGATGACGATGTTTCTGCTAACTCTGTGTATAGTGGAGGCCAACATTTCCCACGCTTTGCTATATAGTCCCTCTGCGCTGCACATATTTTGGTGCTTAAACTACCCACACCATACCTGCTCCATTCATCATATAATAAATACAAAATTCTTTGTAAATGTAAATCAGTGTAAGAACTGTATAGTAAAATATGCAGTGCAGGTGTCCAGGACCAAGATGGGGAAAAAAATAAGCCTGTTTAATCAACAATGGTGTTTATACGAGACAACATGGACTTAAATACATGTTTGCTGTTTATAGTGAGAAGAACAACTTGCATTGTGATACTGTGCAAATCAATATCTAAGAGGTCAATAAACTTTTAAAAAAGGCAAATTTTTATGGATTTCTTTAAAAATGGTTTCTATAGTAGTGTTGCATCAAATGTGATGAATCTAAAGCACCATCAAATAGACAGTGAAGTGCTTGTTGATTTTATTATAATAATAAGCTTGTACATTATATCATGTTTAATGTTGAACAAAAAGAGAGAAGACACTTTTGAAAATGACTGATTTTTATTTGGTAGGAAATGCTTCACTCATCAGCAATCACACAGTCTTTGTTTATCCTAAATGCCTTCAAGAAAATCAAAGTCCAGTAAAATCACTGATTTCTGAGGAAACTTCTCACTACATCCGATACTTGGCTAGTCAGTTGATTACGTGATGTATTGCTGATCAGTACATAAAGGTGATTACACAGAGCGTATTTGTTAAAACGTTCACAGAAGTACAACAGGTTTAGATTACATAAGTGCTTCTCCCACTCCGCCCTCACACAGCACATTTTCTCTCACCGATGCTTTAACACATATCCATCTGTGTGGGAAGCGTAGGTTGTGGTCCCATCTCAAATACAGAGGCGTGATTGCATATTCTAAATAAAATCCTGACTTACTGACATTAGTGAACACAGATCTGAGAGAAAAAGTAAGTTAACCGTTATGTTGTCTGTGGAAGAACAAGCAAAGCATTAAGCACTGTGATATGTATGAAGCAAATCTGATTTATCTGACATTCTGATTTTTTTGTGGGGGTTGGCATTTTCCTACAATCACTTCCAGGGTCCCCTTTGCACCCTCTTTCAAGCTCATTTTATCATTTTCTTTCTCAAAGGCAGTTTTGACCTGCATGCTTAGGGCAGTTAAGATCTGAGAGATCGGTTGTCAGTTAGCAGTGCTCCCCTCAGCACCAACTTGTAGCGTCTTTGGAGGCCATTTCCAGCAGCTGAGCCTCCAGTTCCTCAGCATCCTCACTGAAGCGCTGGGTAAAAGACTGGATCAGTCCTGCAGCACTCGCCTCGTACTCCTCCAGTTCCACTGCCTCACCTGAAACGCACAAGAATGCAACTGAAACTAATTGAAACATGAATGTAATTTTAAAAGGAACTTAACAGCGTTCTGAGCTTAAAAGAACACTGGTGGGCAGAATCAGAGCAGTGAGAGCTGACCTTTGATTCGAGTGTTAGCCTGGACAAACATCTTGCGAGCTTCCTTGCGAAGCAGCACCGTCTCGCGGAGTCGCAGGAAATTGTGAGCGCCATCGGCAGTCACCGCAGAGTAGCGGTCATACAAAGCTCGGCCTCCCTCCACATCAGCCGTGGACTTGTGCACCTGGGGAAGATGGTTTCGTTCAAATCACAGACCTGATATTGTAATTTCTTGTTTTTTTGTTTCTAAGCCCCAATTAAAATTTAGTCTGCACAATTAATCATTATTTAGATGCTGATTTGTTTGGCCAGTTTAATGAATCAATAACGAGTTTGTGATCTTAGATAAAGTTTGTTAACTAACTAATGTTGGGCATGATTTAAACACAAGTTCTCTATTTATGCCTTCTTTCTGTTTCATTGCATTTCTTCAGCCTATCGATTAAATTTTAAAGACTGATAAATCTGAAAGTGCACAGACTTATAATGTAACGGAAACAGGATTGAAAAGAAGTGAAAAAGAACAATAATTTTATTCAGTTGAACTGCTACGTCTAGTCATTATTTAAATACTGAGCAACACAATTGTGACTATCAGTTAAGCCATTCTAGTCATGATCATGTAGCCCAAGGATGAAAAAAAAACAAAAAACCATTTAGCAAGTTCCTATAATACTTGGGAGAAAATGTGACTTTTGCTTAAAGAGTGTTTTGCTAAATGATTCCAATCTTTCAGCAGGAAATGAAACCACTGTGTGAGCCAAAGATATCCCATCACCTTGTACATAAGCTACAGAATGAATATGTTGCATCCTGTCATGTCCCGTTTTTATTATGCACCTTTACATACGACATTAATAGTACATTAGGAAGACTCAAACAACGATCTTGGCATTAACGTACCTGCAGACAGCAGAGGAATTTCTGGATGGCACTCATGCCCACGGTGTGAATCTTACTGCGGTCCAGTGTGATGAAGGCGTCAGGTTGGCCGTCCGCCCCTGTGGTCTCACTCAAGGTCACTAAACCCTCTCCTGCTTCCAGCAGCACACGTAGGATCACAAAGCGAGCCTGCATATGAGCCTGCAACACACACAGACACACAGGAATGCATACATAGAAAAACCCAAAGCTCAAGGGCTTTCAACAAATAAGAAAAGCCAGGATAAGTCACATAACATAAAACTCAGTGTAGCATTTCAAAAGAGTTTCCATACTGGAGTGTTGCAGCTAATTAACTAGAAATGCACTGCGATCTTATTATAGTTCTTGGTGTTATGTAACTGTTTTGGCAATTATAACGGAGCCCTGCCGATAAAGTGGAATAAAGTAGAACTAAAATTGTTGCAAACCTGTCTCCAGCTCTTGCTCTCTGGTGTGTAAAACTCCAGGCCTAGAAGACCGGCACGGACCATGGTCAACCAGTTGACATACACTACCTCCTCTGCTGCGTCACCTTCATGGCCAAAGATGCTGCATTCAAGCAGAGTAACATCTCAACTACATTACAATGCACAAGATTTTTGTATTATTTGAATGTGTGTGTGGGTCAGCATTTGCTTTACCTCAGCACCTGCTTGTTCAGACAAAGGTAGAGCCCCACGCACTCTGCCCTACACTCCTCATAGGACGAAGCGATGGTGGAGAACTTGCTGTCCCATGTCTCACTGCCTTTGTACCAGCTGCTAATCTGAAAGTAAGAAGTGCAGTCAAACCACTGTCATTTTAGCAACAGTACAATGGTTCGGTTTTGAATCGAACACTATATTTACAGTACAAAGTTTGAAAACTAGAGTAGTGTGTAGTGCAAGCGACTCACCAATTCCCCAGTCTCTGGATTACGGACCTCAGCCTGATTAAAGTTGAATTTCCCCTTTTCATCCTGAACACACACAAATGAGGTGAGGCCAGGAGACACGCTCTAATCCCTGTATTCTTGAAATATTTACAATGCTAGGCCATACTGTAAGCCTCAACTCACTCACCTGCATGAAAAGTTTTCCACTGCCATGCCCCAGAAGCTCGTGCAGACCCACCTGCACCTCAAAAGAAGGGCCCTTCCACTTGATGTAGAGATCCTGCAGGTGTAAGAGAACAAGAGAACAAGTAAAATCTTTATAAGGCTGATCTATTTTTATAAATAACATTACAAAAAGCAAATCAACTGCATTTTACTGTACAATTTACAATGAACAATACTCAGGCACTCAAATATATAAGAACATACAGCGTATAAACACGTGTGTGTACAAGAAGAATTGTTTACTATAATTTTTAGAAAGCATTATATCGGACCTTATCTTTTTCTTCCAGGAAAGTGAGTTTCTCCTTTTGTGTTGCATACGCCACAGCCAGCACGTTCCCGAGGGACACGTTCTTAAAGCCTTCGGTTTGTCTAATATCATCATCTGGAAAAAGAAACCATGTTTTCTGTGGCAAAAAAAAAAAAAAAAAAAAAACCCTGCAAAATTCACTGAAACTTCCCTGAATACTAGAACTCACAGTTTGGAATGTTGATTCCTGCTGGGATGCCGCTGCCAGCGAAGGTGAGCACATCCAGCGAGGTGAAATCAGGTTTGAGGAAGCGATCCTTTTCGAACGCAGTCGGCCACGGCAACTCGGGCAGCAAGATTTCGGCTGAGCTCACCAGCTGTGCAAATCGAGCGCTCATCGCCTTGTTCACCACAGCGACAAAACCTGGGGAGAGAGGGCAGAAACGTGAAGATGCAACACGCCGTCTTCAGACCTAACCATGGACGTCTAGAGCAAAATGAGAATTTAAACTCACCTTCAAACTCGCCTCTTGAACCAAACGGATCTCTGTAGCTCTCGATGAAGCCGATGTAACTATCAGGGAGAGGAATAAGAGTGGAGAAAAGGCTAGGGTGAGTTTTGGGGTAAATTAAAGATCAGTCATTTTATTTCAGATTACTTTGGAATAATTTATCACACAAAAAGGCAAAGAAGTGCCAATACTTTTACCCTCATGAAAAAAAAAAAGATTCTTTGTACACATAATTGGATAACCACAACGCTATTTGTCTTTAAAAAAAAAAAAAAAAAAAACGTACGTACAGTACGTACTTTCCAGTAAATTGCATAGCCTGTATTTGCATATCGGAACATGGCTTTTATATTTTATGACACAGTAAGACTTACACAGGAGATGCTAAGATTATTACTAAAGCATTCATATAAATTTCTCTAAAAGGAGTAAATTAATTGCATATTTTATAAACTGTGGTGTAACTGGTACATCTAGACATGTACTTCAGACAAGTTTCAATTATACGGACTCATTTGTTCGCTCTATATTCACCTCTCTACAATGGGTCCCTTGTCTTTTATCCAGAAACGGGAGCCTTCTTTATGAGCATCCACAGACCCATAGGTGAAACTTCTTATATACTCCTCCAGCATTTGACTCTGGTTCTCATTGGCAGCATGATCCTAAACACAGGCACAAGGAAACATCAAGGTTCAGAAGCAAACAGTTGCGGTATTGCACTGAAAATACATGGTTTACATAATCCACCTTAGCTTTTTCCAGGTTTTGGCAGACTTTCTCCATAAGATATGCATAGTCTCCTCTCTGAACTGAAAATGCAGCATCCTCAAAGTCATATGTGCCACAGCAAGTCTCTCGCTCACCCTCAACAACACAATCTGAGAAATATAGTAAGGTAAGCATGAAGGAGAAACTCGTAAAGAAGCCATAATAGATCCATGAAGCAAGCTGATTCTCCTGACACAAGTTATATAAATCTGGAACATTCAGTCTGCTTTTTTATTTCCTCACCCTTCTTGACTGCTGAGGCAAGGCGCACTTCGTAGCAGCGTTTCCCTTCTGACTCCTTCTTAAACAAACGTGTGTTGTAGGCACTCAGGTTCTGGGGAGGTATAACATTACAAGCTTGAGCAGGGGAACTGCTGTATGACGACTCGCACCAGTTCTTTAAAACGAGCTTCAGTAAGGTAGGTAGGTAATATAGCAAAAAAACAAATCCCATCGCAACACACATTGCATGTCAAGCATTACAAGTAGGCTTGCTAACAAAGAAGAGCAGTAACACTAGGAAGACATGTGGATTTAATTATATTATATTATTTAACTGGATAAAGGAGGAAAAGAAACTGAAGATCTAGATCTAGATCAACAGTATGCCAGTAAAATGCGATCAAAGAAAGACGTCACAAAAGTGTTGCAGATATTAATAACTGCGTAAATACTGCACCTTGGAGTCTAGAAATTTCTGGGCCAACTCTGCATCTTCTAAACAGCAGTTCCCCGAGAAGTATGTGGTGATCCCCTTTGGAAGACAAAATCATTCATTCTGCTGATTATACACGACAGAGTTGTTAAAAAAGCCAGGAGGTCAAAGATAATTAGAGCAGACTTACTTCATCCCCGAGTCCAAGCTGTTTCTGCTGGTCTTCCAGGGAGTAGAGGCGGTGGGAGCAGCAGTTCCACAGAGCCTCCATCTCAGCAGGGTTCTCCTTATAGGCCTGGCTTTCCCACACCACTGCCTTAAACTTCTCCTGCAAACGGAACAAAAATGTATACACTACCAGTCAAAAGTTTGGACACACCTTCTAATTTAATGTTTTTTTTCTTTATTTTTATTACTTAAAAGACGCTTCATGTCTTAAAGTAATGATGGACTGTTGTTTCTCTTTACTTA
>JAQQZR010000011.1:4669336-4688600 GCA_030068235.1 Notoglanidium macrostoma | reverse complement strand
GTTTACTGCATAATTCAGTATATGTGTTGCTTCATAGTTTGAGGTATTCAGTATTGTTTTACAATGTAGAAAACAAACAGAAAAAAAGAAAAACCTATGGAAGAGAAGGCGTGTCCAAACTTTTGACTGGTAGTGTAAATCATCACGTCCTTTAACACTCAATAGGTTATGACGGAATGCAGTGGTTGAAATTCTAATCTTAAACTTTGGTGATTGCTTCTGTACAAACGTGATTGCAAAAGGTTGCAGACTGATGATGTTGCAGTCGAGGCAATATCATGCAATGGAAAGGGCCATTAGTGTGTTAGGGGCATCATATATTCAAAGTTACACAATTAAAAATTTAATTATTATTAGTATTAGAGTAGGCATCTGGGCGGTATGGGTCAATCCTTATGTTATTGTCTGTGTATGTCATCCCCATCTCCACAGGGTCGCCTTAGAGTTCCTCCCATGTCTGAAAAGCACGCCAGTAGGATGGCTGGCTACTCTAGAGTAGTGCTTCTGGTAGATCCTATCTGGATCCATTGTGATTCTGAACAGTATAATGGATGAATAGGCATCTCACATTCTCAACAGGATAGAAATATTCTCTAATAACATCTTATACCCTTCAATTTCATTACTACCCCTTTTATAAAAAAATAATTAACTTTTATTAGACAACCCTGCATAATGAAAGAACTTTTACTAACAAACCAGTTCTGGGCACTTTACCTTTGGCAAATTGGGGATGAACTTCGTGTCTCCAAATGACTTGTAGTTTCCCATGTTTGCATAAAGCCCAGCAGCATACACAAGAAATGCCTGATGCAAAAGAGAAACAAACACTGATATTTCTGCTCACAATGTACTGCTACTAACCGAGACCACCGAAGTCCTTTCCTCACCTGGTATTCATCCGAGCTCAGGCCCGCTGCAGCTGCCACCGCGTCCAGCTGTGTGGGCGTCTGCTTCCGGAAGATTCTCTGCAGGAGCACACAGATGGATGGAGACTCTGGTGAGGTCTGCAGCAAAACCACCAGACCGCCATACCAAGCTGCCCGCGAGAGGTAATGTGCATACAGCTGCTCTTTAGGTGACAGCAGCCGGAAGGCCTCGGCACAATCCAGAACCGAGATCCCGATGTCATTGGGGAGGTAGTACTGAGAATCCACCATGCTGGCTTACAAGCAGCGTGCGCGCCTGATCGAATTCACAAGGGACTCTGTAGGAAAAACATAACATTGTATGATTCAACACAACTACCTAAGAAAAAAGGTAGCAAATTGTACTCTTAATGGTCATTGGGATGGCACTCATCTTTTGTTTCTTAAATATGTACAAAGACATCTTTCTAGGCAATAGACCTACAAAGGTAAGATATACAAACGGTACCAATAGTGTATGCTTGAGAATGGTAAAGTTAATAATCTTTTGTCTGAGAACGTAGCAGAGTTATTGCACAGGTCAAAGAAGGCTATGAGAAAGGTAAAAAAGAAAAGCTGCTTCATATATCTATAGGAAATGAACCAAGAGAGCAAGAAATTTATTTTCCTTAGGACTCCGTGGAACGTGAAAGATCTCGGATGGATGAACAGATGCATACAGTAGATAGATAAGAGTATACAAAGTTTCAAGAAAAAAGAGAGAACTTTTTGGACATTGTTGTGTAAGGGTGCCTGAGGCTGTAGGAGCTGAAATCAGTGGATGTTCTGGTCTGATAGGAGTCCAAGCGTTTCAGCTAGTAAAAGTACAGATGAACAAGTCCAACTGGTTTGAAAGTTGCACAATCCTCATGTTAGTGGCTTGATGGTGGTCATAATGGTAAGTTGGAGGCTGAAAACATGAATCTCAAGAAGATTCCCTGGAGTAAGTGCAAGTACTTATGTGATTATAGAAGATATAGCAAAAGATATGTGAAGTATACAACATTAAACGGTTTCACCTTCTACAAGCTCAAAAAGCATTTGCACAACTTCTGTCTTAAAAGGCCTATCTATCTATCTATAAAGCATAGCACAGAAAATAATCTTGTTTATGTTTGTTAATTTCTTATAGATGTTTCTTTTCTCTAGAAACCCTTGTATTTTCCTCAGCTTTTACCACATTTACAATAATTCCTCAAGTGTACAGACAGACAGACAGACAGACAGACAGACAAATAGCTAAATCCATCTGATAACACTTGACCTTGTCCAGCGCGTGGAAATTGTTATATTTGTCCTGTAATTCATTCCTGAAACAAGGTTTCATTTTTATACCTGAAATAAATTACACATATATCTATTTCTAAAAGGATATAAATTCTATCCGTTTGTAACTAAGGTCTTGCATGCTTTAATAAACCACATGCTTGTATAGTAACAGATATGTACTTCTACTTTCAATATTCTCAAGCCTGTCTAGTTTCAGCTAACAAAGCTAACACAGCTAGCTCAGGTCGCTTACTTGGCAGCTGTATTGTTCAGATACGTTACAGAATTAGCTCCACAGTCAGACGTCCAAAACAGCTACTACCTAACCGCATTTTATCCATTCAACCAAACCTTATAATAGTGTAACAGCTACCTCCATTTAAACGTACTTCGTACCTTAATTCTGCGTTGAAACCTGTCAAAATGCAGCCTCACTGTCTACCCCGACTTCCGTTATTCATTCAATAAACAGCCCGCCTCGGAGCCAATCACGTGTTAGAGAGGATGACTGATTAGCATTTCAGCCAATCAGCAGAGAGATACGCCACAGCGTGGGACTGGATACTGTAGGACAAAAAACCCTCTTTAACTCAGCGATTAAAGACATTAGTAAATCATTAAATTTTAGAAGGCATTTTAGTTTGCAGAAAAGCTACAAAGACATGTTTAATAATAACGCACTTAATAATAACAATCATTTTATTAAAATAAACTTGAACGTAATTTCAGAGTTTATTTATATAGCGCATTTCATTTATTTAATGAGTGGCACAAAGTGGTACATCCACACAGGAAGTAGTTACAAATAGAAAAAAAGCTATAAATAAATAAATAAATAAATAAATAAATAAATAAAAAATAATAAAAAAAAAATAATAATAATAATAATAAACAAATAGATAAATAAATGAATGAATGAATAAATAAATAAATAATATTTAAAATTAGAAAAAATAGAAAAATAATTTAAATAAATAAAACAAATTTAATTACAAACAAGAACAGAGAAAAATAAAGCTATGTTAATATAACTAAATATAAAACTAGCTAAATGCTAAAATGAAAATGCTAAACATGCTATTTAGTACACTAGGACTGAGGGCCTAATGTGAATATTTAATAGTTACAGATTCTGATACCTAGAAACAATAGATTGTTTCTGCTCCTTTTATTTTTATGGAATGCGGAGAAGGATAGCACTGGATTATTTGAAAGCACAGGTTTTGACATAGCTTGCTAGACATGCAGATAATATATAATGGTGCTATATCAAGTTATGTTTCAGTATCTCTTTTCCTGATAGTATATCAGAATATAGCACAATGTCAAATGTATTAAACTAAATGCACATTTCTAATCTTATGTAGTATACTTCCATTCTAACATAAGCTGCTCTGACACAGATTGTTTAATTTTATTGGGTAAATGATTTTGGTTTACAGTTACCTCTCTGTGTGCTCTCATCCTATTTTTCTTTCTTCCTTCTCCTCACTGATTACTGAAAAAGCTTACATTAAAATGCAATACCCCACAGAATGCAGGGTACATCAGCTAATGGAACTGCGATCAATTTACTGCGACTAGCAAGCTAATTTGTCTACTTATATGAGTAGTTTACGTTATAAACTGCCAATTATCCTTATAAACACTCATATGTCAGATGTTAATAATGTGCCTTATAATAATAAGCCTATAATATGTGCACTGCATATCACTTAACAAAAACTAATCATAAGCTCAGTTGAGCTGAGGACAGTTCAGAACCTAACACACTGTTCTTCAGAACATAACACACTGTCATTTAATGTAAGTTTTTCCGCATAGTAGACTACATTCTGTCACTACATTATCGGTACGGCACCTTATTGAAATTGATGACTGGACATGCTACATGGGAGGCTAAAATATTCAGAATCTACCCACGTCAGGACCACAGTATTCTCATAGCTAGTTATGGCCATGGCTATAATATTCAAATAAACATTTCTTTATAAACATTTGAGTTGAAATTCTGTTTGTTACATCAATCTGCTAGTCTGTACTTGACTTTCTGAAAAACATGCCCACCGATCACAAAACATGAATGGTATATCCATCTACCTAGCTTCTAGTATGCAATGTACAGTACACATTTGCCACTTTCAAATGAGTGTTCATAATCCAATGATCATTTTCGGTGGCTATATTGGTTGTTTTAATAAAGCAGTTGTTAAAGATAAGCCTATGATGTCAGATTGCATCCCTGGAGAGGCATAACACTGCAGAACTATAGGTGAGTTTAGCCTTCTAGATGATCTAACACACCAGATTCAACTCAGCTACTTACTGCAGCTTTCATTGGCTGGGTGTTAAAAGTAGGAAATATACTGCATATGGATCGTTCCAGTTCCAGCTTATTTGTTTGTTTGTTTGCTTGCTTGCTTGCTTGCTTGATTGTTCGTTTGTTTTACGAATACCTCAGTACAATAGTCTGTAGATGAGGAGCTTTAGGACCACACATCAGAAATGGGTGTGAACACAAACATGCCTATTGGTTAACCACATTACTGGCCAAGCAGCTGAAAGCCTTCATATTCTTACTTGTCAAGTTTCATGACTTAGTCAGATGTAGCGGTGCAACGTCAAGCAGTTCTAAAGGATTTTTCTGACCAATATCAAGGAAAGTTAATAAATCGAAGAGGGTGAGGTAAGGCCTTGTCAAAACCTTTTTGTAATGTGGTAAAATATTCAGAACTGTGGGAATATGTAAAAGAATTTGTACATTAAGAGTGCATATTAAGGGGTGCAAAAAAAAAGAGAAAATATACCTAAGTGAGAGTAAGGGAAAATTAATTAATGTCAAAATTTGAAATAAAAATGGAAGTAGCAAGTCAAATCAAATGAAAATTAAAAAGTGTGAAAAATTCAAAAGTACTCAAGTACTTAAAAGAGATTTTAAATGAGATTGACTGGTTAGCAGAACAAAGAAAAGACAGTTACATTATAATCTTTGATATTTGTATTAAGTACTTGTAAGGTCTAAATAAACTGTGATTTTATATAAAAAATAAAAGTAAATAAAATGCTAAAAATGTATGCACATTTTCATGTATGCATGTTTTCAAGAATACAAACCTTTTAAAAATTATTCACAGTATAAATGTCCTGAAATTAAACTTAAATTGAAATTAAACTATACCTAACAAAGTATAATTACTGAAGCGTTTTCCAGCACTGATTATATTTCAAATCAGATCTTATTTGGGTGGTGGGCCATCCAGTTGGACTCCAATTTTTCCTTATTATCTTAAGTTGGCTATTATGAATTTTGTACATTATTTTTTATAATATTTAAAACATGACATAATTCATGTCCAATTTTTCTATACTAAAATTAATACATACATATATAACTTCATGTTATATGAATGTAAGTATGGAAAACTATTGGAATATTATTAAATATGGACATACCGTATGTGATATATGTGATATTATTTCTGAATGACACAGTAGACGGTAGACCCCTTTCGTGAAGCTACACTTTGTATGCTGTAATCAGGGAACACAGGTCCCCAGTGTGGGAAGTGATAAGACAAAGTGACGCAACTCTGACGTCCCAAAGCTAGCACTCGCACGCAAAATGTAGCCTTGTAGTAACTTCTCTCCTTCCATTAACATGGTTAATGAGTGCTTCTGATTCTCAACTAAAAATTCTCCAGTGGTTCCTAGCAACCTTATACTGAAGCATATTGAAACTGTAATGTATATATTAAGAGAATTTAAGGAATACTACAGGAATTTATACAGGAATATATTTATAGTGGATTGTTGAATACCTTAACTCAGATTAAGGTTATTCACATAATTTGTATTTAATACCTATTCAGCACCATGTGCATCCACTATGGATGACTATATTATATTTTGTTAATTTCATAGAGAAGTACCTCTAAAATGGGGTCCAAGGGACTCCCACGGTCCATGAAGAATAACCAGGAGATTCATGAATATTTTACTACTTTGCTACAGTGGTGGAAATCATAATCCACCATTAACAAAGTTATATATTTATATTATATCTTGTATTGAGCTTTTATAGTTTTTGATCAGATGCCTGGTCATTTGGATTTAATCGGTTCAGTCCAAACCCCAACAACTGAAATATAAGTAGACAACAAATAACATCAAATATGTCCTAACATGTTGTGTAGTTGGATATTTAAGGAATGAGAAGCTCCAGAGCTCCAATTAGTAGGTAGAATATTACTGTGTCTCTGAATCCTGATGCAATGTCACAGCCATCCATGGCCAGGAGCCAAGGGAGGAAAATTGGCTATGCTTTCTGTGTAGGAGACATGGCATTACTATCTCCTGTCAATCACAGTAAAACTAGCCAGTAGTAGGTATCTGTGAGCTCGTGTATATGGAAAAAGGTAGATAGTACTTTCTCAGAGTTACACTACCGTGTGATGCAGAATCAGCATCTGTTCAAAAAGGTACAGTTGGCTGGCAGTACATGTCTCAAAGGAAGCATGTATTAGCCTTCATGCGCCAGTTTTGGTAGCTGTTGTATAATAGGGTTGGTGCATGAGTATTGACAGGTGATCAAATTGGGAAGAAAAGAGGAAAAACTATTTTTATAAAATGTGTTCATGTTTTTATCACAGTTGTCTTGAGCTATTAGGATTTTCTTTTTGCAGAATGTGCTTAGAGTGTAGGAAGGCCCGGTCCCGTGAGGCAGCTCAGAGCAGACGGAAGAAAGAAAGCCAGCTGTTTAGAGAGTTAGCAGCCCTGCTGCCCATGGCCCCATATGATGCAGATCAGCTGGATAAAGCCTCTATCATTAGAGTCACAATCTCCTATCTGCACCTCAGAGCTCTACTGGACATTCCTGACTCCACAGCAGTAGAAGCTAAGATTCATCCTGTCTCAGCAAGTAAAGGTAAGTGTAGAGAAGCTGCTTTTTGGGCAAATAACAGCTTTGAAGAAGTCAGAACTTCATAAGGCCAAATGTTTTGCAGGGGAGCTGCCAGAATCAATCGAGAAGTGGTTTCTAGATACACTTGAAGGATTTCTGCTCTTAATGTCCTTGTGTGGCAAGATTATCTTCATCACAAAGGACGTCGTCTCTCATATAGGAATCAAACAGGTAAATATAAGCTTGAATGCAACATATCACAATGCCATTTTACATGCAGGTATATTTACCTATCTTACACTCACCAGCAACTTTATTGGAACATCTGTTTGCTTGCAAATTCATGCAATTATCCAATCAGCCAATCATGTGGTGGTAGTGCATTGCATAAAATCATGTACATACAGGTCAAATGCTTCAGCTTTATGTTCACATTAAATATCAGAATGAGGTAAAAAAATCTGATCGTAGTGACTTTGACCAATCTTTTAAAAGGAATCTGAGGCTACAGTGGGCACAGGTTTACCAAAACTGGACAGTTGAAGGTTCGAAAGACCTTGCCTGGTCTTTCTCCAAACATTGACTGCCCAGTTTCAGTGAGCCTGTGCCCACTGCAGCCTCAGATTCATGTTCTTGACATGACGGGAGTGGAACCCAATGTGGCCTTCCATCACACTTGCAAAGAGTGGTTATTTAATTTACCATAGCCTTTCTGTCAGCTCAAACCAGCCTGACCATTCTCCTCTGACCTCCCCCTTATCAAAAAGGCATTTTCCCCCGCAAAATCCTCAGACCAACAACAAACTATAAACCCAGTCACGTGATCCACTACCTTGTTCTAGTTCCCTCAGACTTATAATCACAACCAACCTCATTCCTGGTTAGCAAAAGCCTGAATTCTACATAGCCTGGGTTAACCTGTCTGCTGAGTGCCTTTTCCATTCCCTGTAGTGACTTTGATTTTGGTTTGCCCTTTCAGAATTGTCTGTGTCATTTAATAAATCCCTGCACCTGCATCCAAAACTTGTCCATGCCTGAGAAGCTCATGATATATGTATAATTACCACTATATCATGTCCATTAGACCACCAAAGGACCACCACTTATTAGGGATTATTTGTTGACCATTCTCAGCAGAGAAATCACATGGACCAAGTAGTACTGATAAAGCACAGGGTGTCCGAAAAGTCAGGAACCAATAACATTAAAACTACATATACTTAGTTTTGTATTAATTATTAACAAAATATGCCTTACATGTTCACCCTTGCACATTTTCTCAGCCACTGCATCATGCTTTTGTGGAGTTTGTTTAAGATTTTCAGATTGAAATCTTTGCTCAGAATATTCCCATTGGTTCCCGACTATTTGAACACCCTGGTAATGGGTTGTGAACACTATGTACATAGCTGCACTATGTGAACACTATGTGGGTTGTAAACACTATGTACACTTGCTGGCCATGTAGTCTGTTGGTCTGTCCCCTCAGAGACTACAGCTCATCTTATTTTCCCTGTTACTCATCCTCCAGCCTTTCTTCAGTGGTTGATGTCTGAGACTGCTGTTGGCTGGATATTTTTGGTTAGAAAACATTCCTTAACCATACAGTGACACAGAGTTCTTTAAAAACCTTACTAGAACATCCAGCTAAATTTGACCAGCCACCAGTTGCCAAAACACAGGCCAAGCTCATAGATCATCTTTGCTTACTGGTAGAAAAAGTTTCTGAATTACTGCTATTAATGACCCATAACAGACAAAATGTTTAAAAGAACAACAGTAAGGCAATTAGAAATGTCAAATTTTTATATTCAAGCTATGCGGAAGCTGGATAATAACTTTTCAGTTGGCAAAGATGGTCTACCAGTTTAACCAGCTTGGTTTGTGTTGTGGCAACTGGTAGTTGGTGACACAAAGTTAAATTTTCCAAAAGGAAACAATTACACTGTAGCACCTGATAAACTCATACCAACATCCCATCCAATGCGACATCAGTGTCACTGCTGTGCTGAGGATGGTCCACCACCCAAAATATCTGATCAGCTGTGGTCTTGTGGTGGTCTCTTCACACAAATTAATGGGGTAGAAAGCTGCCAAGCAATTGTGTATGGTAAGAAATGGGCTACAATCAGTAACCATCTATCAGTTGTATACAATCAGTTATCTATACCACTTATGCATCAGGGTTGCCAATCCCAGCTGACTTTAGGCTAGAGGCAGGGTACACCCTGGACAGGTCGCCAATCTATTGTAGGGCTAACACAGAGGCAAACAACCATTCACACATATTCACACCTATGGGCAACTTAGAGTAGGCAGTTGACCCAATCTGCATGTCTCTGGGCTGTGGGAGGAAACTGGAATGACCGGAGGAAACCTATACAGACACGTTGAGAACATGCAAACACCTCCACACAGAAAGACCCCAGTTAGCCACGAGGTTCGAACCCAGAATCTTCTTTCTGTGATGTGACAGTGCTAACCACTGCACCTCCGAGCTTCCCACAATGACTAACTACACAGTTATAAAGTGAGTTTATGTAATAAGCGTACCTAAGAAAATGGTGACTCAGTGAGCCACTGGGGACAGTTCTGATGTGATATATTCCTTGTGATATATAACTTTTGAGATGAACTGATGTCACATTCAATGTTGTGGCATGTTCTTTATCACATTATTTTAAAGATGGTTTATTTTTTCATTTCAGATGGATTTGATTGGCCGGAGTTTATTTGATTTCATTCATCCCTCCGATCACAAGGAGCTCAAAGAGATTCTTACAAGGATAATATGTAGGCATGCTGTTAAGTCCTCTCCCTTTCCCATATAATATATGAAGATAAAACGTCAAATTAACTGGGACTTCACATTGGTAATCCAACTACAATTGTTTTACAACTTAAGGGAGTGAAGACCATCAGAAGTATGAGGTTTTCTTCCGAATCAAAGGTGCAGTCAAAAACATGCTGACTCCCTGGCAGGTAACCCTCTTTCCCTGCCTATTATGTCTGAAAGGTAAATACTGGTATTTTTCCTGAAAGCAAAATGTAGAAATTCCATCCCTCATTACTTACTTTTTAATATCTTACCTGTCTTTGTGTCCACAGGTGATTCACTGCACTGGAAACAAAAAGTCATCATCTATTCCAGGATCCAGCTATCTGCTTCTCCTGTGCAGGTCATTACCTGTCCAAGAAGTCATTGAGATGGACGCTCATCTGAATTTCAAAACATTCCTGAGCATCCATGAGCCAGACATGAAGTTCACCTACTGCCACTCTGGGTACGTCTTATAGCAGCCAAGTTCATTATTCATTACTCACTTCTTCAAGTTGCACTTCTTTCATGGTGCTTCTTTGGTTTCTCACGTATAGGGTCTTGGAACTGACTGGCTTTAGTGACATTGAGCTGTATGGTCAGTCTGTGTACCAGTACTATCATCCGTCTGATTGCCAGCATATCTTCATGGCACACCTCTGTTGTGAGTAATGATGAATATATACAGCAAAACATCTTAGCAAATGGAAATATCTTGAGGATCTCTTATTATTATTATTATTATTATGAATAAAATATAATCAAATATAAGATTTTTAAGCCTATTTTCTAGATAGATTACTAACATTAAGCTTATTCCAGATAATCTTATTCCTTTGTACAAACACTTAAAATGTGTCTGCCAGTAGAACTTTCAAGTTTAATGTTAGTAATCTATCTAGCATTTTAAGAGTTTTGACACATCATTTGTAGGTGATTAAAAAGTGGTTTATAAGTAGTGGACAGTTGTTAAAGGTGTTGGTGAATGTCTTGGACAGTGTTCTCAAAGGGCCAGGTGTGCACTGGGAAGTATCGGCTCTTACAGAAGCACGGCGGTTACGTTTGGGTCGAGACAGACGCCACAGTTGTGTACAACGTTCGAACAGGGAAGCCAGAGAAAATCATGTGCATCAACTATATTCTAAGGTCAGACTTTGAATGCATATTTATTGCTATATGTGTGGCAGCCTGAGAAAACTGGTGAATTTCCGACTACTATTTTCTACTATGTTCTGAAAACTATAGGTTTGAAATATATTTCTCTTTTGCACATTTCTCAATCACAAGTAAACATCTAGCATTTGGATATCTGGTTAATCCCAAAAGTGAAAAAGGTGAAAATTGGACGTCATTGCACTTTCAGCCATAGTGACATGCGATGGGTTTTCAAAAACTACCACACATATTGCAATCACAAAGTGATTACCTTTTTGCTATTTTATAGGCTATCACAGCCAATAATCTCCCTCTTTCTGTCTTTAACTTCAGTGGAGTGGAGCATCCAGATGTGGTGCTTTCACTGGAACAGACAAAGTGTCTGATAAATGCCTTCAATGCACCATACACTATAATGACACATGATGAGATCAATCTGGCAACATCTACAACCACTGACAGGGACACCAGCTTTGTGGCCTCACCCTGTGAAAGAGGTAAACCATCAGATATCATCAGATCCCATCAACCAGCTTTATGATTAAAAAAGGTTCTTTGTTAAATCATTGTTTTTTCCAGCTGGACCAACCAACAGTAATACTGAGATTTTGTACAGGACTGCTTTGTGTGGCTCACTTTCCAGTGTGAGTATATGTACAGCAATGATATTATGGGTTTTAGGAGTTACAAAGTACAAAGCGAATGCAGCTGCAGTGTCCATGGAAGCTCTGAATTTTAAATTTTAAATTTTTAATAATCAAGCCTGGAGTAAACTGATGATCTCACTTGGCTTTGCCTATCCCTAGGTAGTATGGATGCTTTACTTGTATTTTTTAACAGAATTTGATATTAATAAATGAATGAATGAATCAGACCTGCCCAGGGTGTACCCCGCCTCTCGCCCGAAAATGCTGGGATTGGCTCCAGCTTCGTCCACGACCCAGACGGATAAAGCGGTATAGATAATGGATGGATGGATGAATGAATGAATGAATCAATCAATCAATCAATCAATCTGAAAACAGAATTACTGGATATTAATAATTTGTGAACACATATTTGAATATACTGTACATATACTAGTAGATACTCGATTTTTGAAGACATGAATTTTAAAGTGTGAATGACTGAACACTGAAATAAAACTACTTTGAATTTCAAGCACATTCATTTAAAAGAAAAAGAATCAGATGTGTGTGTTTTTTAAAGCAAGATATTTCAGTGCTATGAAGTCGGTAATGTTTAAATTTCATTAATACCAATTCAAAGGCTTTTAAAATTTAAATATGTGCCAAAATGGACTGATAAAAACGTGCTTATTATCAGATGCAAGAAAATGCAATATAGTTCATTGCACAACCTTATTTGGATACAATAAATATTAATTAGGTAAATATTTGATTTATCCAAATAAGGTTGGAGAAAATGTAACAGCAGTCTTTGGCTTTAACATTTTGCGTATTAGCTGCGCTGTTATTTCAATTTGCTAGCAACGAGCTAGCATAACACATACTCCTCACTGTGGTAAAAGTGTTATAATTTTCGTTCAGTATGGTCTGTTGTTCTAACAGTAGAATTATTAAAGCTTTTAATTGGACATTGAGTGGGGTGGGGAGACTTGTAGTATACAATGAGCAGAAATTCATCATTTAAACAATTAGACATATACAGATCTGTTTACACTGTGACATATGTATGAAAACAACGTGCTCACTTTTTTAGGACATGTATGACCTGGATTTGGATAGTCTAGCCCCATACATTCCCACACACGAGGAAGACTTCCATTTAACTCCTATTTTAGATAGAGTTGCAAGAGATTCAGTATTAAACAGACACCCGCCCACTCTCAGTGAGACTGTGGACCAAAAGCTGCCCACAGATTCAGAAGCAGGCTGTTTCCATAGGTAAGTTTTTGTTAAAAGCTGCTTGCAATGTGTAGGATTTATCCTCTTCTTTTCCTTCACTCCTTTCCAAATTTCTCTTGATGCAGGCTAAACATGAAGAATCCTATGCTCATTTCATCAAGCCAGTTGCATGACAGCGCACACACAATGAACAAAAAACAACAGGTAATATAGCCACGATTATGATTTTGAACATGATCTGACTAGATATCTAATTGCTAATTGAATATTTTACTGAATTAGGAGAGGTTTAAGAGACAAATCTCCATTCCTGATGAAAAGACCAATCACTGGACAGACGTCTCTCAGCATCTCACTAGAACTTTCTCAGAACACTTTGGTAAGACAAAAGATAAAATTTAGGCATACAGGGCAGGACAGTAATACCTGAGTATTTCGTTTTTTAATTTCCAAAATGTTAACATTTTCATCATATAATCTCCTTCGTTCTGTCAGATGGAAGAACATTCTGGAATTGCAGCCAGAGTTACGTAGAGCCTATGCAGTTGGCCTACAAATATGCCGAGCTCTCGTGGTGCCCTCCGGGATCCTCATTGCAACATAGCAACCAAAACACAGGGGAGAAAATGTCCTCAGTGTTCGTTAACTTGCCTGTACTGAGCAGGTGGGACTGTGAAGTGAATGCGCCTCTGGGACCCACTTCACACTTACTTCAAGGGACTGAACTCACCAATGTCCTGGATCAGGTTGTTTCAGAGGTGTGCTGGTACTAATGAAGGTAATGTGAGAATATAATGTTTAATATGTGCGTAGAGCCAAATGTGTTACATTTCCACCTTACAGTTACATTAAGCATGATTCCACAATTAGGATGTCAGTTGTGTCCCACTTATATTCCATTTACAAATATGTATCTAAAGGTAAAAGAGAATTCAGATATTTTTAAAACCTACATCTCTAGCACTTACAATGCAGCATTTTCAGACCATATAATATTATAATTATACTTTACCTAGAAATGTAATATATAGTACTTCAAGAGAAGGTCCTATTATTTTGCATTGATGTGTGAATCCATTTAATAGCTGATGCTCCATGAGTTCCACAAGTTAAATGTTCAACAGGATGTTGCATCATCTGAATTTCCTGAAGATCATGGGAAGCAGAAAATTAGGTTGCTTCATTCTTTTTCATTGATATTGTGATATTGACTGATGAGGTTCTTTGAAAGTACAAACCTTTTTAACACAAACAAATTACAGACTGAAAGTAAATATTTAAAAAATAATCATTTTAAGCAAACCATTAGAATGTTCCTAATGTTCTTCTGCCATTACCACGGATGCTAATTCTATACTTAAAGTACACTCAACTCCGTTACGCTCAAGTTCAGTGTTCAAAAATGGGAAAAAATAGTTTTGAATACTTTTTTAAAGAATTTCAAGGGCTAAATTGCATTTTATTTGTAGAATCACTCACACATGCTGTATTTTATGAAATTCCTTTTTTTTTTATTTAAAGTGTTCTTTTGTTCAAATATTTGGTATATATTAGCATTAAGTAATACAGTTAGTTTTTTATGGGTGTGTTTAGTATTGCCATATTGCACTGTATTCCATATATTGGTTTATTTTCCAATATTAGTGTATTTATAAACTTTATAACAGTGCAGCACTGTATATAAATAATTGGGAATACACTAATAAATACATTAGTGCTGCTAGCTAGCTGTAGTGGGTCAAACGAAGGTATCCATCCCAAAGCATTTGGAGTCCTTCAAGATTAATATTTTTGATTTTGCTTGTTCCATAAATGTGAACATAATTATAGTAATTGGTGTGAAACAAATTGTACCAATGATAATCCTAATGGCCAGATATACAGTATATGGCAACAGCAGTTATTTATTTA
Source organism: Notoglanidium macrostoma (assembly GCA_030068235.1). Taxonomy (NCBI): domain Eukaryota; kingdom Metazoa; phylum Chordata; class Actinopteri; order Siluriformes; family Auchenoglanididae; genus Notoglanidium; species Notoglanidium macrostoma. Next base: position 4,673,771 of record JAQQZR010000011.1, on the reverse strand, counting down.
TTCTATATACTAAAGTGTAGTACACATGCAATCTTGGATTAGCTACAACAGTGTGTTTTACCTATGAGGTAGTTTCAAGTAGAAAGTAGTGGTAGAAATAGTAGTCCCTTTAGAAAGCTAAGAACCATTTCGGTAAGAGTATATGTACACTGTGTAGTCATACACAAGCTGGATGCAGGCTTACATTATGAAGATCAACACAGAGGTTTGTCATTTTTCTCAGAGCTTATGTTTCAATAGCCACTATATGATATTTGATTCAAAAACTTTTATTAATGCTCACATTCTTAAAAGAAACCCCAGTCAACATTTCATCCAAGTCATGTAAACAATAATAGTCCAGTTTAAAGCAACAACTTTTATTGGGAAAATGCTGAGGCAATGAGACATTTTTAAAGCATGAAATTTTAACATAAGACAATGTCTGTATATACACACACACACCACTGCATGAATATTTGCTTTTAATTGCTGAAGGGAAAAAACTTTTTCAGATGATCCACTGTACAAGAATATCTTGATTATAGATGCTTCTACTTGGTAATGGTATTCCTGTGAAAACAAATAATAAAGATTTAATAAATATGCATGTTTACTTCTATATCTGTAACAATGAAAATAAATGGCAATATAGTGAAGAACGTATACACTCACAACCTGGAGTTTTAATTACATCTGGTTACATTTTTCGGTTATGTTTTATCAGATACACCCATAATAAGTGTGTCGAGTCTGTATATAATTACTGAACATCTGTTGCTATGCAGTTTGTCAGTGTTACATCAGTAGTGGTCAAACCTCATGGACACTCAATTTACAGCGTATGATGCCGAGAGAGGTTCACAGGTTGTGCGCTATAGCAGGTGTACCTAATAAACTGCACAAATCCAACAGAATGAAATTACTCACGCATTCATGCTCTTCCCACTACCACTGAGGACAATGTAGGGAGTTTTCTGAGACTTCTGTTTCTCCTGGAGCAGGGCCACGGTGCCTAGAGGAGTGTCACTGCTGCTCATCTTCTTCAGCAACTGTAGGGTGAGACTCAGATTTCAGTCAGCATGAATAACAAAACAAGCGCATCAACCCTGAAGCCGCATCTTCTGGCAAGATCGAGTTATGGTACCAAACGCAACAGATTCAAGACCAAACTGCTTGGTAGGTGGCTGAAAGAACGTACCGCCTCCTCCTCCAGTTTCTTCATTCTTTTCTCAGTCTTCATCTTTCCAGATCCTTTGCCATGGAAACGATGGGAAAGCTGTCTGAAAGCCTACATGGAGGAAGAACAATAAGCACATTATGGGTAATAAATTGAGCCATTTGTTCTAGCAATTGTCCAATAACTGTAATCACGGACCTCTTTAGGGGTAAGCTTGCGCCCAGACTCATCCACGTATTCAATCTTAACATCTGGCTTATAGCCATCTTTCTCTTTAAAGTCCTGTGTGAAGCCCCTGTATTCCTCTCTCCTGCTGTATTTGTCATCGATGGCCCTGAACAGAGGACACAGACACGAATAATAAACAATACATCAATAAAACCACGGATGTAGATCAAGTATTAACGTATTAAGTTATAAGGAAACAATAATCCGAGGTAATCAACTTTTGCTCACATCTTATCTTCAATGCAGTAGTTGACGTTCGGCAGAGCTCCTTTAGTAGCGCGCACTCGAGCCACCTTCTGCATTTGAGTTTCCAGCAACCCTGTGAAAAACAATGTTAATGAAACCAAATCTATTAAAATAGCGTTGATTAGTTTTAATCCGTACAGAACGTAGTCAGGTTCGATGCTCACCTTTGTTCTTGCAGAGCAGCAAAGCAGCCGCGAGGCCAGAGTTAACAATGGGCTCCTCATCCAGAATGGTGGTTGAAGCAGTGGCAAACTACATAAAAAAAATATCAAATGCTATAATTAAAGACAAGAACATATAACGTCTCAGAACACTCACACCACCAACACCGTTTTGGGATATTTTGGAACAAAACATTCCCGGCATGTAGGAAAGACTCACATCTGGCTGCTTCTGCTCCTCATCCAGATTGATGGTGCTCCAGCCCACGTTATCGTCCATGTCTGAATCGGCGCCTCCAGCTCCATCTCGCTCTTCCTCCTGCTCAAAGTCCTACACAAATCCCACCAAAAATCTATTCAGCAAAATCAGCAAACATCCGATGCAACCCAAAGAGAGTTGAGGCTTTTTCAGTTCACATGAATGTTTCAGTTTCTCTGAATGCTGCAATGGCCCAGAAATCTGAAGCTGCAGGTTATCATTTTTGATATAATACTACGTTTTAAGACAATTTGGAAAACGTATCCCAAAGATATGTATGCATTAGAAACCTAGCTAGCTGAAGACATGATTCTATACAGAGTGATGTGAAATTACATAGTGAAGAGCTAGAAATGGTTCCTTCTAGGGCTGAACAATTAATCGATTTCAACTCGAAACTGCAATTTAAAAAAGTAATTAGCAAATCGCAAAGGCTGCAATTTAGGATATAGGTCATCCAGCTCATCTGACCCAGAGTTTAAACTGTCTAGTACGCAAACTACTATGTCAAAGTCGTTTGCCACTGTTACACTGTATGAAAAGGGCTCACGGAGGCGGTGAGGTAACAAAATAAAAATGGTCATTTCTTTATTTAACATGACGTACCTATTAAAAGGTTAATTTACATAAAGCTCGCATTGTTTTTATTGGAATATTGGAATGATTCTATTGTTTACTACTACTAATTTATTCAACTTAACACGGTCACGGGTTTTGTGATCAATACTGCATGTTCGATTGTCTTTTAAACAAATATATGAAATCCATTGTGTTGGAACAGAGGCAAAATTACGGCCGTTGGTAAACCTTCATATGTTTTAAATATAATAACGCCGTGAATACTGAACTGAAGCTTGATTAAAAAAATATCGCAAATCAAATCGCAATTGCAATATCGGTCAGGAAAATCTCAATTTTATTTTAATTAGATATTTTCCCCAAATTGTTTAGCCCTAGTTCTTTCCGCTACACATTGTAAAATTAACTGTTTTGTCAACTGATATAATGGGTTTTCCTGGATCAGTTCCTACTGTTATCACAAGGCGTATACTGTAATCATTAAACATTTTTATTGCATTGCTTTACAAATTAGAGGACACTCGAAAAAAGCTTGTGCATGTATTGCATGGTGTAACTTAAAATCAAAACTGATTATTTTTAAACATGTTAGTTCATGTGTTGAACATGAACATGATTCATCTGTACTAATCACTTCAAATGACGATTCTTATTTGTTGGTAACCTTTTCTTCGACTATAAACAGCTTGTGCTTTTTTTTTTTTTTCTGCCTCTAACACACCTAAATGTCACAGTAAAGACTCAGAGATTTTTGTAAACAACAATGCACATCTAGTATTTACCATGATGTCCTCCTGGTCTTCTCGGTTTCCTGACAGGCCGTAGGTAGGAATGTCTCCCAGGGTGCGGCAGAACTCGGATGTGGCATTAAAGACGATGTTGTTTTTCTTGTCTGGATCATCAGCAGCATCTTCTCCAACTCTCCCCAGACCTTGCAGGTGTTCCACCACCTGGGATTGGTTACATAAAGGGGATTTTATTTAATGAGCCTCTGTTTGTGTTCAAAAGAAAAGAACTCAACTATGTGAAGAAAAAGTATTAGCCAAACCAAATACTGGTATATGATGACCATAAAATATTTCTTTAATAATAGAATTATTCATTAGTAATAGAATAAATTAATTGCTTGCCATGAAAAAAAAAAAAACAAACACACACCACAACTGAGGTTGAATTCTAGGAATATGCCCCTTACTTTTTTTTTCCCTCTGGCTCTTAAAAGAATGCTTCATTTTAGCCAGCATGTGTATTCAAATGAATAAGCATTTACCCATAAAAGCCAGATTTCACACAATTCATAGTACGTGAAAGTCACATGTTGACCTTTTCCCCAGAGTCTTTCAGAATCTGCTTCTGCTTAAGTTTCCTTTGTTTCTCTAGCTGCTTCTGTAGCTCCAGCTCAGCCTCATCCTCCTCGATGACGTCAGGCTCCGGTGGATCAAAATCATCTGCGTGTGAAATACACCATGTTTAAATGGAACACATAAATAAAAGAGCTTTTCTGATTTATAAGGTTTCTCACCATCATCGCTGATGTCCATGTCAGCTGTCCGGATGTCATCAGACTGCAGCAGCGGGTCCGCTTTACTGCTGCTGGCATCCTTGGAAGAGTCCTCCATCTCTTCTTCTTCTTCGTCGTCATCTTCCACCTTCTTCCTGCCTCGGCCCCGGGACCTGATGTCAAATCAGAAATCATGTCAGACGGCCTGCAATGCAGACGAACACACACAGAGCTCAGCGAGGATGACACGGATGGGGTGTGTGGGGGGGGGGGGGGTGTGGGGGGTAACCTGGAGCCGAAAT
>JAQQZR010000011.1:4650396-4661305 GCA_030068235.1 Notoglanidium macrostoma | reverse complement strand
TAGGGCCAATAAAAAAACTCATCGATCAGATCATCCTGACTGTGTCGACACATTTGTATAATACCCCCTATCCCCCCTACAAATAAAATTTGTAGTTTTAGGTACACTTGTAAACAAGTGTTGGAACAATTTGTAGCCTTATTCATAATTTCAAATATCCTTATTTATAATATTTCTAATATTAATATAAAATTATGTGGTAGTTGTGGCCTAAAGGCTACAGGTTTGAGACTGAAAGGTCACTGGTTCAATTCCCTGGACTGGCAGGAAGAATATAAGGGGCAGGTGTATGAACAGCACTTTCCCTTCCCCCTGCATCCATGCCTGAAGTGCCCTTGACTGCTTCCCCGGTGCTTAAATATTTCTAATATTAATATAAAATATTATATTATATGCTGCAGCATAGAGCTGCCCACTGCTCTGGGTATGTTTGTACTTCTCACTTGTGTGTGTTCACTGTTTGGATGGGTTAAATGCACAGGAATAATTCATATCTTGCTTGGTTCAAGGTATGCCATAATCATATGGTTTAATGTTTTTTTTTTTAATGGAACTATCTTACTGTTACCTGACACATACATGCCATTGGAACCAGCTTACCGCTACCCTAAATGTATATAGTGTTGGAACTAACTTATTGCTATCTGACACACATTAGAATCTAAAACTTAAACAGTGTTGGATCAAACTTACTGCTTCCTCTCACAAATCCTGTCAAGTTGGCTTGTGTCAGCTAGGGGAAAAGTAGAGTGGTAGAGACTGAAGGGTGGTAATAGTTTACCATTATATTTACATTTTCACTGCATTTTTGGCTCCAGTATGCTTCACCATTAATGCTGTTCTAATACTTAAAATCCAAAGGATAAATTCTGTATGATTGAATGAAGCAACATTCAGTGAATTCATTATTCATTCATCATCCTAGGAGAACAATGTTGCATTCCAGACATTGTTTTGTGATTATGTTTGATTTCTTTTCACATAGATCAAGTGAAACTGCTTTGTTTAGTATTTTTGTACTATGCATGTAGGCTATATGAGTTTGTATTGTGTTTTTACTCAAATGAAAACCAGAATTTGTTGGTAATGTAAGCATTCCCTAATCAGTATTCATTCATTCATTCTTCAGTAACTGCTAAATCCTGGCCAGGATCAAAATGGATTCCATTTGGCATAAAGCAGGGATACACTACATATGGGGCACCAGTCTATTGCAGGACAACTAGCCAGGATTTCTAGTAAAATAAAACTAATAAATGAAAAAAAAAATAAAACCAACCAGTGAAGAAATAAAACTTTATTTCAAGATGCTCCTTATAGACTAAATCTATGTCTTAGAGAACATCACTGAACACAAGCAACACAACATACAATGATTTAATGTAGATCTATGTTACAAAATTCATTCTTTAAAAAAATAAAATAACTCAGGGTAATTAAGCTAGTGTTCAAGATGGCGAGAGTGCTTTATGATTTTCAGAAAGCAATCTAATAGAAAAATATATTGTACATAATTTGCGATCAATTTAGGACAACATATAAAATGTAAATTCTACTTATTTTAGAAAGAAAAACATAATATGGAAAAACCTACAGTGCAAACACCTTACCAATCAAAATTAGAATGTTGAACTGGTTTAAATTAATATAATGGTTTCTTTTTGTCTGTACTGGACTTCTTGCAACATCAGATAATTTCTACTGCTAAAATGTCTGATTTTGGTTAATTGAATTTTTACAAAATTACTTAAATGTATATTACTTTTGTCTTTTACCTTTTAGTTAATATATAAAAATTAGCTACAAATGTATTTACGTATGATACATTATATAACCCAGAACAAAAGGTCAATATTGTACCAATATTACAGTTTCATAATTTCTGATTTATTACTGCAGTGGTTTGCAGGGAAGATTACCATGTCCCAGAACAAGAGGACCATATATAAAGTATGTATATAAAACAAACTATATCAATAAAATGTGAAACTTTTATCAACATGGAAAATGCAAAACTGCATATGTACTGAAATTATATGATAAACCAAACATATTTTGATCAAACTAAAGATATTGTGCATAAATCTACAGCTTTTGCAGGAATAAATTGATTTGTTTTGTAAATATATGCACAATAAAATACAACAGATTGAAAAGCATACATAGCAACCTTAGGAAAGCAACATACCATTACAATAAGCAAACAAAAAATAAAAACCCTACCATTACAATAGCCAAAAATGATTTGTTCTATTATGACACAGTACTCCTTCATAATGACTTCAGTAACCAGCAATGATAATCAAACTAAGCTGACCACAGAGTGAACTATTTATTATGCAAATAATTACACTCCACTGATATGAAAATACCTGAAGGTAGATATTCAAATCTTGCTTTTTTAAAAAAAGACAGGGCTTTTTAGTTGTGGTATATAATATACAAATCAGAGAAAGTCTTTCCATTACCCTCCTTTTGCTGCACTAGCACTCAGCAAGTGGAGCCTGTAGGTCTCGCCACAGTGTAAGCATCTCTTTGGGGCTGCGCTTATGCACCAGTAGTACTTTGTGGTAAGCACATGGCTTCTCTCTCTTGGCCTCGGGTAGATCAAAGGTCAAAAACCCGAGATGATGACTAGGGGAAACACCCAGTCTCTGCAGACACATCCCCATGTACACATCATCAATGGGGAACAAACTGACCCAGTGTGAGACTACTCGCAGCCGCATGGCCAGAGCGGCAGAGTACACCACTCCTCCTCCACCTGCATATGATGGGTACACACCTTTATAAAAACTCTCAGGTATGTAATATTTAGCTGTGGGCTGGCGACTGGGCCAAGCATTCGTAATCACATCTCCCACAAGGAAATCATCCTTTACTTTCTTATTTGTCCCTTGAAGAGGAGCATAATGTTCATTTAAGTAATCTAAGAGAGCACCGGTCCTAACAAAAACATCATCATCTCCTTTGAAGATGAAGAGGGCCTGTGGGCAGTGCACGGAGAGCCAATCCCAAAAAAGCACGTCTTTCAAAGTGAGGTTAAAGAACGTGTCTCTGAATTCCCACTGCAGGATGTCCTTATGAAGGCTGCTCTCTAGTTGTAAAAGGGCCTCAAGGTCTGGGTGGGGACCTGTTGTTATGTCCTGCCTTCCAAGCAAGAAGACAGTGCGCACCTGCCACCTTTCTCCCCCTGCCTCTTCCTGTGCCCAGCCAGTCCTCCCCCATGTCTCCCTAATGGCCTGCCTGTTCTCAAAGTTTCCCACCTGGGACTTGATTGCCATAAAAATCATACGAGCCTCTGACTCGGCATCTTGCCCAGTGCACAGGTCAGGCTGGTTCATGAGGAGGGTGTAGTTCCGACAATGCATGGACAACACAAAGTCCTTCATTTGCTCAGGCATAGTATTAAAATCAGGCAGTTGAGATGCCCAGAGAGGATCAGGTTTACATGGATGAAAACTATCATTTGCCTGCATGTTAGTACTTTCAGTGCCTGGACTCCTGCCTCCTGTGGTGTTACCTCTCAAAATGGGATTGTTTTCTCTGTCCTTGAGGTGCTGGAGGCGGTTCCACAAACCCCCCTCCACCAAACGCATGTTCCAGAAGGCATTTAGTGGATGTGATGCAAGAGCTCCAGAGTTCGATGATGCTCCAGGGGCTATGAAATGAAGAGGCAGAGGCAGAGGCTGACGCTCAGGTGTGTAGGACATGGCGACAAAAATGGTCACCATAATATACACCAACAGATGACTCATCATCAAAAATGGCAGAAGACAAAGGCACAATGCCCTCCCGTTACACCTGCACCGTGCCATGGACTGGGAACAAACACAAGAGAAATGGAAATTTGAGAACTATATTTTGCATATTCCAGAGAGGAAGATAAAATGTAAACAGACAGAAAGGTAGACAGGTGGACAAATTTATAAATGTGGGTGCATTACGTTTATATGTTCAAACTTCAAGCACTTATAGATAGGGTTAATTCCAAGTGTCCATTGTTAGCCATGAAAATCTGTGTTTGTACCAAAGTAAGAGCCATTATCAGAAAATCTCTTGGGGATTTAGTCTCTATGGCGTTGCCACAGGGGGCTCATTATCTGTGCCTGACTGGGCACAGATTAGAGCACCTTGCAACCCATGATATTTACATCATGTACCTCAAGAGCAAATTTACCCAGCAGATGAAAATGTCTTGTTTACACATTCTCATTTGCTTTACTTAAAAAGGTGCACTAAGTTAAAAGATGACAAACGGATGATCAATATCGTAGGAACTGACCTGGGGATTTGGCTGTTCATGCAGTGATTTTAAACCAAGCCTCTTCCCACATATTTTCCAATGCTCATTTCCATCACTTTAACCAGACATTCATAAAATAGATTTCAGATAAACAAAGTAACCCAAAGCTTCATCAGCAACATACAACAACATTGTATTACCAAAGTTTATTTTAAATATCCCATTACCTCTGAACTTTGTGCTCCAATCACTTCAATCCATTCAGGGAGACGAATTTCCCTTGTCTTGGGCTCTCTCTTGCATATCCACTGAAACTCTTCTTCCACAATGGACAAGTTTTAAGTGTTCTCATGTCGTCTTCAGGACAGCACAATATAACAGAATCAAGCTTGCATTACTATTAGCTCCCACGTCACAGATCCTTTCTCTGTATGCAGCTCATCTGAACAAAACCACAAGTTTGTCTCTTGAAACTGCTAGCAGGTGAAGAGCTTCGGCAAGTAAGTAAATGTTTCCTGGCAAAGTACATGGTTTCTCTGGTGGAGTCTCATCCCCTTAACAGGTTTCCTCCCACATGAAAGGCGTGTTCAGGATGTGCACTAATCTGTATGGGGGCCACTTCATAATTCCATTAACTTTGCTGAAATATATTTTCTAGCATTAATTCAAACACAGTTAAATATAAGTTAAGAAAGTTATAAGATAGATAAGTTAGATATAGATAATCAAAACTTAAATAAAATTTGGTAAATAAAACAAACCTTAACAATAAGTCATTACATTACTTTGCAGATGCTATAATTATATATTATTATAATTTAAGTTCTCAGAGTTACCAAACATGGTAGATATTACACCTGCAAATGTGTTTTACCATTTTAAATAAGATTGTGTACTTGTGGTTTCGAAGAAATGGTTAAAAGGAGGTTAAAAGGAGGATTGGAGGTTAAATGAATGGTGGTGTTGCAATATAATGAATGTATGTTAGTACTGTAGGCAAGAACAAGATGGACTAAATGTGTGTGTAACAGAAAGGCATATGAGAAGTGTTAGTGTACGTTGTCATTTTAATCTGAGGTATTTTGTTGCACTATATTCAAGGTAGGAGAAGATGTTGCTATTTAAATACCTTATTATTAATGCACTCTCATGCATGTTTATAACCCCATGTTTATTGGATCTATTTAGTCTAAGAGTGCTAGTAAAAATGTTTCTATTTGCATTCTTTTCTGATTTAATAGAACAATTTTAATTACAGATTATTTTATTGACAACAGCTTGAGTGAAAAGTAGAATCTTGAAATATCCACATGAATTTCAGAGTTTCTTGGTATTTGGTATTTCCCCTTTTGCTTTAATGACAGTGTGCACTGGCAAGGACTCGACAAGTTTGTGCAAAAACTTATATCCATTTTAGATCAAATCCATCAGAGTGACATCTGAAAATCTGAAAAGGAAAGTCTGACCTTTTGCACATAGCAGTTGCCATAATCAATATTATACTGTACATTTGCTTACATTTAAATAGGAACATAGAAATAGTGCAGAATCTTCAATGTTAAATATTCAAGATATTGAACATTTACCTTTATTGTTTAAATATTTCAAAATTTTCGAAACATTGTATAACTAGTCAAAGTGCATACTCATAGTAAACTGATGGCCACAGCATTGTAAAATGAAGTATGATGGCTTGATGTGATGCTGAATTGACTTATTATTGAAGTAATTGTTCAAGGGTCATTTCTTATTTTAAATTAGTGGGTAAATGGGAAATTTATTGGTTATCAGTTCACTAATAATTTTACTGCCTCTGGTTTTCGAAAGAGCAAGAAAGATGACATTTCATTTTGATTAAAGTGCAAAACAATAAGGTTGAGTGATTGAGTTTTGCATGGACACTTGCCCAGTGCATTATACAAACAATGGGAGGTGGGAGGCCATGTGTTAGCAATATGCCTTTTGTTTTTCTACCCTGACAAGCGACCCATGTACTTCCGGTTTAGATATCATTGACATATCATGACACACCTTGTGGCCAAACATGTCACTAGCAGCTGTTAATATTATGACAAGGGTATTATTTGCATAGCTAAATAATCAAATTTCAGCCTAGAAAGCATTTTTGTTTTTAAAAAGGAGTCGATTTCATGAGCTATATCTTATAATTATATACTTTTACGAAAAGAACTAATGACAGACCATTACAATAGTTAAGTAAATTATATATTATAAAATAGTATGGTAAATAAACAACAGTAATAATAGGGCACTAAGAACATTCAATTTCTCACTGCATTACTGTAAAAGAAGCTGCAATGGCTTGAAACAGCACAGCAAAACTGACTCGGGTTTCAGTATGAAATTGCTTTCTGCTCTGCCAAAATTAGCGGATTCTTTCGGTTAACACAATTTAGCAAATTCATTGCTACGAAGGCCCAAGCAAATCTTCTACTAACACATCAAAGCCATCAGTCAAGTGCATAAATATAAAATCAAATATCCCAACTAACAAATGTCTCACACAGAATAAATCCTATGTATGTAGAGGTTTAGAACAACACATAAGGTATTGTCTTATTTGTGGCTTTGACAATGTACCGCCTTCAAAACCTCTCTCTCTTCTGCTTACTTGTTCTCTCTCCACACAGTCCAACTGACATCCTAAAAGCTCTTGTCCCAGTTTTTAACATCCCTTTCAGGCAGTCTACCATTCTAGCACTGCTCTGTCATTCGAACACTGGAGTGGCCCATGACTAGGCGTTCAGAACAAGCTCCCCTCGTCCTCTGGCACTGAGTCAATTTCACCGAGTCGATTTCATGTCATCAGCACCACCAAAGTGGGCGTCTGGATCCCGTAAGACAGCTGATCCTGAGCATCGTTCTGTAACAGTAGATACCCTGCAATGGTAAAGCCATGCTAAAGTAGAACTCAGCAGCCTATTGATTTAAGCCCCTCAGGGCACTAAACCACAGCACACAGCAATCACATATTAAAACGAACACTTATGTAACCACAGTGACTTCATTTGGAGAGGGAAACTGCTGATCTGACAAACCTTATTGACCAGGCTATTCATGTCAGGAACATCAGCCATGTTTATGAATGAGATATAAATTTTTCAAATTTTAGCCAAAATATTTTTTTTTATAACATGTTAGTTAATTGAAATATTGTACCTTTAACTAAGGCATTACAGTTGATCATGAAATGTAGATTGAAAAAACAAGGACTGTGTAGTATGTTTTACTCAGTAACAGCTTTATCCTTGTCAGCCTGTCCCTGTGAAAACTGTACGTGAGGTAGGAATACATTCTTGATGGAACACCAGTCCATCACAAAGCACTATGAACATACCTGGGAGCTATTTAGCCCAGCCAATCCACCTACTAGCATGGTTTTTTTAGAGGTGATAGGAAACCAGAGAACCTATGATCGGAACATGCAAAACACAATAGAGATAGTGACACAAACGAACAATCAAGTCCTGTACTCGACACCTGTAACTCCATAATTCCAGTTCCAAAAAAAAAAAATACTTTTTACTCCTTACCTTCAAAGTACTAGTTACAAATCACAAAGGTCTCTTCTTCTCTCACCCAAACAGTGTCTGAACTCAGTACGCCAAACAAATGGGCTCCACCACATTTTTTTTGCATTTATTTGCATTTTGCTCACCTTTCAATGTAAAACATACAAACAAATTCATCAATATAGAAATAACTATCATGTATCGTATTAATTTGTCTGCAGTGATCTACACTATATGGCCAAAAGTATACAGACATCACCATCACATCCATATGTGGTTCTTCCCCAAACTTTCTTTTGTTGCAACAAACAAATCTAGAATGTCTTTGTATGTTGTCTGTGCTAATGCCCATGGTTTTGGAATGGGTGCATATGGGTGTGATGGTCAGGGTTCTGGGTTTGAACCTGCTGGACAACTGGGGCCTATCTGTGTGGAGTTCTCCACATACCTCCACGGGTTTCTTCCAGGTTCCCCGGTTTCCTCCCACAGTATAAAGACATGCAGATTTGGTCAACTGGCCACCCTAAATTGCCCATAGATGTGAATGTGAGTGTGAATATTTGTTTGTCTTTGTGTTAGCCATGTGATAGATTGCCGACCTGCGCAGTAAGCTGGGCTTGACTCCAACTTCCCCATGACCCTTGGGATGGATGGAATTTTAAACATTATCAACACTTTCACTTTACTATAATTTCCCGCTTCTATTTCCAACCCAGCATGTAGGGTTAGATTTGATATATTCTAGAGGGTTACATTTTCAGATTTATAGATCCTAGATTTTCTAATGAGGGTAAAAGTTTAGCCATGACTATTTTTTTCTATGCATTTTATGTTGAGTGATAATCCATCATTCACATATACATCATTAAACAAAGTATAATATTGATTGTAATAAAATTTGTGGTCTTAAAACCAAGTTTTGAGCAACATCCATGGTTCCTCATGCTACCGGTCACATTTCATTGTTAAAACTAATCTTGCAAAGAAATCCAGACACAGTATATTGATGATTTACTGTAAAAAATGTATTTCAGCAAACCATTTTAGTTTTCCAGAGATTACCGAATACATCATAAATGTGGACAATTTTGTGGTAATATACACTGTTTTCTGCTATTTCTTAAAGAGGTAAATCATCCACAAAGTCCATACATGTGATAATCAGTTTTCCATGACTGATTATCATTGTCACTTTAGAACAAGATCAGTCTTTTAGTCACAGTAGGTTTGAGTAAAAAAAAAAGGAACAAAAGTCTTCCTATAAATTCACGATGATAAAATCAACAAGGACAGAATGAATACGCCACACCATCCAACTGCACACTATACAGTGTAGCATGGTCACTGGTGGAGATGGAGGGGCAATGTAGAAAAAGCACACCATGCAGTCAGATTATTCCAGTCATCCACAAGTACTTGTTTACACCTCTATTTAAAAGAGTCACCGAAAAAAATTGTAATGATCAAACAAAACATTGTCAACATATGAAAATAGAACATTGTCTCATGAGAATCATTATTTAGCAGTTTAGCAGAAAAATTTACATGGACAGTATAAAGATACAGCAATGAAGTACAACACTGTTGTCAGGCTACGTGGACTAACATCAAGGGAGGAAGGGAAAATAAGACACCAATAATGGAACAGCACTTAACAGAATTCATTCTCCAGGGTGCCTTTTTCCCTCCAAAAAACTGCCAGTTCTTAAAATCTTTCTTTTTTTAAATACTTAGCACAATATTGAAAAAAAAGAGGTTAACACACAAATAAATATGAATTTACAGAAATAGACACTGACATACAAGTTTAAGTAAATTATACATATAAATTTACATTTGGTTGTTCATTATTAGGTGCAAAAAACCATATATGTAAGAGATCAATTAACACAATAAAAAGTACACTCCAAATGGTTCCTATAAACATTGCTCTTGAGAAATTTGCTCGCAGTATGTATCTTTTTTTCTCGCAATGATGCCTTCTGGAAGAGCAAAACTATGGTATTGACAAATACTAAGGTTTGAATCTTTTGTTCATTCATTCATCTTCAGTAAAGGTGGATATGGCACCTATCCCAGGAACATTGGGAAAAATTTGGGAATACACCCTGGAAGGGATGCCAGTCCATCACCATGCACATATATACACACCTAGGGGCAATGTAGAGTAGTCAATATACCTGCCAGTTTTGGAGAGGTGGGAGGAAACTGGAGGATACAGAGGAAACACAGAGGCAACTTGGGGATCAATGGAGAGACAGTGACCCTAAGCATTCAAGCTCCGGGACCCTGGAGCTGTGAGGTGGCAACATACTGTACATAATCTGTATACACTGTGCCACAAAGTTTGGACATTATTAACAATTAATTAATGCACAAGCCTACGGTTGGCATTTCAATTAAAAATGGAAGGAAACTTTTTCCACATCATCTCTCTCCATGTCTCTCACAGTCACAGTAGACACTGCATGAATAAATTTGATCAATTTCAAGATATCTCAATGTCAATTTCCTCTTCAATGATAGTCACTGCATTGAGTGTTACCTCACCTGACCTTAGTATTATAAGATTCTATCTAGATTAAGTAGGAATGGGAGAATATTATGAATGAATACTGAGCTCACTATATAGTATTCTGGCATTTATGTATTTAACTAAGCAGGGAGGAACCACTTGCAGTTGTACATGTATGTAAAAATACAAACCATGAGTAAAGCAGAATTTCTTACTGTACAATAATGCAATAAGTGCTAAAAGGAATATGTTAAGAAATAATATTCATACTGTTATCCAAAGTACAAATATTCAAGTTTAAATGTGTTGTTGTCCTCAATATCTGAGTTTATCAGCAGCATCCGTGTCTAGACTGAGATTGGTGTGATCTCACAGAGCACTTTTAACTCACTCAAACACATTCAGTAAGCGGCACAAATTTCCTTTGGGAACAGGAATTTGCCCAGCCATACCAAATGAAGAAGCATTAAACAAAACCGCTTTCATTTCATTTAGCTTGTGAGAATCAGACATTTTGAGGCGTACATACATACAAACATACGTGCACACACACACACACACACACACACACACACACACACACACACACACACACACACACACACACACACACAC
>JAQQZR010000011.1:4637364-4650296 GCA_030068235.1 Notoglanidium macrostoma | reverse complement strand
ACACACACACACACACACACACACACACACACACACACACACACACACACACACACACACACACACACACACAGCGCACACTTCACATTGTTTTTTGCTCATTTATATTTAGTGGCTCCATGTCCTGGCCCAGCTGATTTGCACTGCAATGCAAAGTGGAAATCTCTCGGGAGAGTGGCTTAGTCGTGACATGGCAGTGGAGGGTGAAAGCGCATTGCTTCAGCCAGGCAGATAAAAGCTCAAAGACAGCAGACAAAATCCCCCCCACCCACCCCTGCGCGCCAAGACAGATGAAGGGAGACTTCAAGGACTAAGGCTGAAAACTAGACAATATTCAGGAAGAAGAAAGCTTATCACAGTGAACTGAACAAAGCCTGGTCTTTTTCACAGATTACACTCCTATGTTTGAAAAGTTAGAATGGTGCATAGTATCATAAGAGCACTGTTCAAAATCTATAAACTAAGGAGAGAATGTAAACAATGGATCAGAGGGTAATAAAGGAAGAATTCGACTGGTGGACATTTTCCATTGCTAATCATCAAAGGCAGATGGTTTGCCTCCTCTCCTGTATTTATTCAAATGAATGCTATGAAAATGAATGGCATCCGAATCAAATAAGCAAAGACGATTTAAATAGCAGTAAGGGTAGGTATCTAGAGGACTGGATAAAGCACAAATAATATAAAGCTGTTGCTTATATTATTATTGCCTTTTAAAATCTATTTTCTAAATCTATTCATAAGACTACAGTATATTAACTATGACTAATTCACATTGTTGTTCCTCATGGGTATGAATCTAATAGTATTTACATCAAATCAAATTTTGCCAGGCAGCAATAGATGGAAAACTACTGGCAATGATTTTGAGCTTGAATTTGCTGTTTTACTGAAAAACAGAATTATAAAAATGACTTAAAATGTATTAAACTAAACTCATTCAAGCAAGCTATGAGCACGTAGATTCAGAGTGACAAGCAGCATGGTAAAGTTAAACAATTATTAAATTAACCTTGTTGCCTGCTTCTTTTAAATGTAAAATGATGGACTTTTTCCTCATCTCTGATCATTCCCCTCTTGTTTTGCTCATATCACACCATTTGATTTAGTACCTTGAACACATAAAAACAAATACATACAAAGTGCTTAGAAAAATAAAATCTATACTTGCACCCTCATGCCTGTAGAGATTTAAAAAATAGATAATAGTTCATAAATTCAATTAGCAAAGAAAAATCTAACAGAATCCATTAGTGTTTTTCAGTCCACCATGTATTAAAAGCACAGTATTGTGACTCTCTCGCTTGCTTTGCTCTCTCTTTCTCTCACTCAATGTTTTGTTTCTCTCTCTCTTTGTGTGCATGAAAAAAAATGTTGCTTTTCATACTCGCATCTAGGACCTCAAGTTCCTTCTAAATTATCCATTTATGGAAATGTCCAACCTGGAATACTTATTCAATATCTCCTCCACTGACCTTACACTTCTATTGCACATTTCCCACACAGAGGTTCCTTTTTAAAAAGAATGTAAACCACAAATGTAGTAACAAAAGTGGCAGATGATTCAAATGAAAAAAAAAAGCAAAATAAACCTTTGTGTGTGTGTGGTAATATTTGTCAGCGGCTAACTTGGCGTTAACTGGGATAAGAAAATAAGTGCATTGAACTCTCTACTGGATAATATGTCTAGAAAAGTTCTGTGCACAGTGGAGAAGGTGTGAGAAATTTGCTACAGTTTTCGGGTCTGAGAAATTCATCACTGTGTCTTTTTCTGTGCTTGACAGTACTTTTTTTGCCCTTACATTGCATTTTCTCCCTGCCTTCACTGTTTTATACATAGGTTATGTCAATGAGGGCAGGTTGATAATACGTAGAATACAATAACAGTTATAATGTATTACTATGTAGTATTTAACATTATAAAACTTGGCACATTATTATGAGCACAGTATTACTGTGAGGTTGATTATACAAACACCCATTTGCCTACTTCTGTTTAAGTGCTATATTTATGCAATAGAAATACTCAAAAGAGTGGAAGTACATCATTTTTAAATATTTCCTTAGCATACCCTACGGCATTTCCCTAGATTATTTTACTCAACCTTTTTTTAAATGTCCACAATAAGCATGTTGTAAATCGTTATTTCTATTTCTTCCCTTTTTTTAATCGATTATTCTAGACTTGTGTTTCCAGGCCACTCAGCTTGGGTGTTAGGATTCGAGGTGTAACACCAGAGTTGAGATCTCGTTCGAATTCCAGCAGCTGGCCCATGAAGTTGAGGTTCGGAGACACCACTGGTCTGCGACTCCGCACATATTTATAAGCGTCGGTCATGGTCATGAGGGTGTGCTTCATCAAGTAAGCAATGACAATAGTCGCTGAGCGAGACACGCCTGCTTGGCAGTGAATCAACACACCTCGGCCGCTCTGGTGAGCCTCCTCTGAAAAAATATACAGTATATGGCACATCAACATACATGATACTCATTTTTTACCTTTTTTTAATTAACTCATTTAAATTTTTTACAATTACTGATCATTTTAATGGATTCTTCAGCTTAGATTCAAACCCTGACACACAAAACAGACTACGTCTGTTCACAAATCCACTCACCTATAAACTCAAAGACCTCCTCAAAATATTGTCTGAGATTCTGCTTGCTGTTGTCAGTAGCAGGTAGACGCTTGTAGCGAACCAGACCCATGTCCAGGTGATAGAGGGGCAGGTGGGTGGTGACATTGACCACATAACTGATGTTCAGTCGCAGCAGCAGATCCAGGTCCTGAGCATCTCTCTCATTCCCCAGGAAAAGGAAAGGTAGAATGGGGCTGATTACCGCGTTCTCCACATCTGGAGTCATTACACTCTCATCCGACAGAGATGCAGGAAGGGAGGATGAGAGCGGAAGGGAGAGGTGCACTGACAGAGAAAAACAGAACCCTTTTCATTATCTTGTCCTCTGTGTGAAATAAGTGCACCTGTTGTGCAAGTGAGCTAGTAATTAGGAAAGCAAGTGGGAGGTTGTAAAAGAGAGATCATCCAAAAGACACTTCATAATATATGCTATTACTTTCATCCACATTGCACATTATAATGAAATTGCATTAGTTCTGAATATGGCTTTGAGCATCCTGTTATGCTTACATAATTGCAATGACATACAAACAGCAGAAGGGATTAGAGCACAGAGAGAGAAAGTAGAGCAGAGAAACATGGAAAAATAGTTCTGGCATGTATTTACAGAACTTTGAAAGAATATAATATTATTTTACTGATTTCAATCATTTATGTTTGTATTCACATCATTATACTGCACCATTCTCTTTGCTCTGTTTTCTTTTAACTAGAGCTATGATAAGCAGTTATTAGCCTGTGGCTTTTTTAAAATAAAAAAAAGGCAACACAATTCAGTAACATGTAAATGTGAAGCTGAGTTCCTTTCAGGCAAAGGAAGGTGATAATGGGAACAAAATCATCATGTACTTACAAAAATCCTAAAAAAAAAAAAAAAAACCTCTTACCTCTCCTCTTCTCCTCTTCTTGCTCTCTATTGAATGAGTTAAGGACCAAATGGAGTGACTGAGCAGATGGTAAGGAGTGCCCACCCTCCCAATCTCTTCCTCTTGGTTTGGGCTTGATCAGGGTGCCAGGGGCTGATGGTGGAGGGGAGAAGGAGGGTGAAGACTCAGGAGTGAGAGAGCGATGGGAAGGGGAGCTCATAAACATATCATCTAGGCCATCATCATTTCCCATTCCAGCATCACCTTCCTTATTAAAGAGCCTTTTCAGAGAGTCTTGCCCTGGGTCTCTCCTGTTTCCTGACCCCATGAAGTCCAAAACTGCCATCTTGCCTTGCTGGAGTCTCCGTCGTCCTGCATGGTCAGTCAGTTGAGAGCGAGTAAACTCTAGAAGATTACGGCAGTCAAGAATGACTGGACTGGTTCCATTACTGGTTCTCTGGTCATGGCCCATGTAAGAGCTTCCTGTTCCCATCCTTATCCCTACACTATGATGGTTAGGTTGGGTTTGAGAGTGAGTCATCTTTTTTGCAAGTTCATCAGGCCAAATTGTGCGCACGCTGTAATCATCATCATCATGTTGTTGCCCTCCTATGGTATGCACCCCAGCATTGTGCAAAAAGCCAGGAGGCTTGCCTCTATGAGGGTTAAAAGTCACTACTATAGGATCACTACTGCAATAACTACAAGTAGAGCTACCAGCCTGGCTTGCTTTGGGGTTGCAGCCAGTGACACAACTTTGCAGTGCACGCAAAGGAGCAGATGGGGAGAATGGGGCACAGGGTAGACAACCACCAACCAATTTTTTGCGAAAGGCAGCAGGACTCTCAAAACTTCCACCTTCCCCTGAACAGGATGCACAGCCTAGGGGCCTAAGAAGCCCTGTTTGGCATTCTGAGACAGTGCTGTTGGATGAAGAGGTGTTTGTGGTTGAAGCTGTGGACAGACATGCTCCTAATTTCTTCAGTCCCATGGCACCGTCTCCTACGTTGTTTGAACTTGCTCTTTGGCCTTGAGAAAATGAAGAAGATGGACTTCCAGTACTTTTGCAGCCAGCTGAGTGAGTTCTCCCTCCTCTACAGCACACCAGCCTCCAACAGTCACAGTTGAATGGACGAGAAAAGTCAATAGTGCAAGTGTGGTCTGGGCTAGGGAAGCCTTCACAGGAAGAGGTTGGAGATAGTGGCAAGCTGTGGAGGATCTGGGGGTGTGTATCTCTGATACGTGAGGACCGGGTTTGACTGACTTGTGGGAAGGAAGATGGAGGCCAAAAGGGGACAGAATTTGGGGTTACTTGATAGTGGGTGTTTAAGATGGAGGCATGGGCTGATGGGGTAGAGCTAAGGTGATGGGATAGACCATGGGGCTTGGGAGGTTGATGGACAGTTCCCAGTTTGGAGTTTTCTTTGTTACCAAGAGAGGACACGTCCCTGTAGTTGGGAGTTGTAAAACGTGGATTTGACAACAACTCTTCCTCTTTTGTCCACCTAGATTTAGACTGCTGTCTTTGGGCTGGAACAAATTCCAACACCCCACCGGGTGACACTGTAAGGTTGTTCTGATAGTGATTATTATACTGTGCCTTGATCTGGTGCCTCTCAGTGGTGTCTGAAGACTTTCCTCTGAATTTCCTGTCAGTCTGCCCTGGAGCTAAGTGAGAAGACACCCTCTGGGCTCTGCTCTCTCTGCCACTTTCACCTCGAGTCAAGCTGGTACTGTACCTTTTGTCTGAATGTGGCCCTCCTTTGTCCACTGATACTTTGATGTCAATGGTATGAGTGTGCGTGTAAGGTCTGGGACCCAGAGTCACAGTCCCATTGCTGTGACAGTGACTAGGGATCCAGCTGCTGTCCTCTGTACTGCTGCCTCTGTCGCCCTTGGCTCTTTGCCCATGGGGTAAGTGCCTGTGCCTGCATTCCAGGGACAAAGAGTTAGAGGGTGGATGGGGACAGGATGAAGGAGGTTGGGTGTGTGGTAAGCGGGGTGGAGGCTCGTTGCGGGTGGTAAGACGTGAGGAAGACTGAGAGGTGGCTGGTGGAGAGGCCACACACAAGCCCAGGCTTTTAGGCCGCTGAATTACCACGATGCGCTCGTCAAGAGGGAGGGGAGGCATCTGGGGCTAGGCAGAGCTGCATGTTTGAAGATCAGAGAGAAAAAGACAAATAAATGGCTGGTAATTCTGATATTTGAGTAATTTTATGTTATATATGATATTTATGTATTTGCTCAGTGTTAGTCACACCACGCACAATATTACAAAATTGTGATGAGTACCACACAGAAGCTAAGCATAGCTTCTGCTCGTCATCCACAACTTTCCTGTTAATTGGACACCAAGAAACAAACAAAAACAACAACAAAAACAATCTGTTATTATGAAACCTTGCATGCTATCTTTTAAAAATCCATACCAGGTTATTATTTTTCAGCATTGGCAACCAGTATCAGTTGTAATCAGCATTATATAATATCAGAGGTCTATAGTGGTTTTGTGTGTGAGAGAGAGAGAGAGAGAGAGAGAGAGAGAGAGAGAGAGAGAGAGAGAGAGAGAGAGAAGGCGGAGGAGATGGTGGACTGGGAGAACAAATATAAGATATGACATGGTTGACTCAGCCACAGACCTTGTCTGAGGGACACTCATGCAAAACTGCACTTCAAACACATACACTCCAGGACACAGTGATCACACCATGCGTTTAACCCCACATGCATACATCCACGCACTGAGCCTGGTGATGGTATCCTCATCGTCTTTCTGTTTTCAGCGTTGCCTTTTTCTGCCTGTGGTGGAGGGGGTGATGGTTACATTGACCCAGATTTTCTGATGTAACATATCACTTTCATCACATACCTCATATGTACTATCACCCAAAAAATACATGTATAAAGGACATTATTTATATAACATTGGGGCAAACTTTTGTACAACAGCATGTACTTGCTTAGAACGTATAAAGCAGCTTCTGCATGTTCACCAGTATCTGTGTATGCACACCATCTCCTAACAGGAACCACATTTCATATGCCATATATAAGAAGCTGTCTTGTTTTCATTGCTCCTGATAGTTTTTGCAACAAATTCACAGATTTAACAGAACTTTTGTTGCATAGGACAACAAATTGTACTGTACTGTGTGACACAAAATGTATAATGTGCAAGAGTAGCCAATTATATGATGCACCACTAATGGTAACATGCTGTCCATTACATAACTAGGTAGTTTTTTTCACTCATCTGTTGACATTATCATATACAACAGCACTACTGAATCCTCTACTCTGATTAGTCAGAAGGTGTTGATCATCTTTCTTTAACAATATGGCTCAGACAGCAGTTCCTGCTGCAAGCATTATATTAATGTCCATGTTCTAACATGCAACCGTTTCTATAGGCACAGTGGTACACAGTGTTGGCTTAACAGTTAAGGCTCTGGGTTGCTGATCAAGAGAGCTAAAGTTCAAGCCCTTGCCTTGAGCAAGGCTCTTAACCCTATCTGTACTAGGGCTGCTGTATCATAGCTGACCATGTGCTCTGACCCCAAATTCCTAACAAGCTGGGATATGCACACACAAAAAAAATGTGCTTCACTGTGCTGTAATGTATATGGGGAAAAACAAAGGCTTCATCTTCTTAAAAAAAACTTACACATGGACATGGTATGGTGGACTATGTCTGCTGCACTATGGATAATATTACTATAGGTACAAATCAAAGAAAATGAATGATCAAAAGATATTTGATGAGCGTCAGTATGATTTAAGATGCTAATGACAAGATGTTTAGAGTATTTTGAATGTAGTGCTGACCAATACTTGAATGTTTGATTATAATTGTATAGGTTTTTTTTTTTTCTTCTCTATTGGTGACCTGGTCATTTAGCTCACTTAGAGCTCCACTACATTATAGCAATTTTCATTTATCCACATTTCTCCACAGCACAAAACACAGTCTATATGAAGGGCATGTTTGTTTTGCTTAATAGTGATACAGAACTTTAGCTTGGGAAAACGATTCTCACTGTTGTTCTCCATGACATATGTTTCTTGATACAAAAACACATTTGGGAATTTGAGAATCATAGGTGTCTTGTGAAATAGGAAAAGCCCAAGAGTACAATGTCTCTGTAAATTCTCAGTCAGGAACCTAACGGAAGTCCACTTGTCTTCGATTCAAGCACTCAAGACCAAGAGGATAATATTTACATCCAGTAAGAGCTTTTGTTTGGCTACTACCTTCTTCCAGGTTACAAAGTGTACAATCAAAGTGTACAATCAAAGTGTACAGGTGATACTAATTGTTCTCCAGAAGTTGTTTGAGCAGCATCTCAAATCAAGCAGACAGGATAGATATAACTAGTAAAGTCTGGTAAAGATAAAATAATGTAATATATGTAATGAAATGGGGTGACACCTTGGAGCAGTGGTTAGTTTCCTCACGGCAAGAAGGTTCTGGGTTTGAACCTGATGTAAGACTGGGGCCTTTCTGTGCAGTGTTTGTATGTTATATTTGTTCCTGCGTGTGTTTCCTCCCAAAGACATGCAGATTAGGTCAAATGGCTACTCTAAATTGCCCATAGGTGTGAATGGGAGTATGAATGTATGTTTGTCTCTGAGTTAACCCAGCGATAGATTAGCAACCTTCATGAAGTCAGCTGGGATTGGCCCCAGCTTCCCCACAACCTTGACACATAAGCGGTATAAATAATAGATGGATGGATGTAATATAATGTAAACACTTTATGTAATATTTACTCATATCTTGTAATGTACATTGTATGACAGGAGTACTTTGAATTTGAAGCACAAATTGTCCTGGACTTGTATTAAGAGTTAAATCTTTTGAGATGGGAATATTTAGAAGGTTGTCCATGGTTCCATTCCCTTCAGTCCGCTCTGCTGAAGTGATAATGTGAAAAATGTTTAAAATTAAAGAGACTGCCAAAAATCACTAAATGTTGCTGGGAGTCTCTGGAGAATCTCTACTAGCAGAAGCTAACTGATTGACGTTGATATATAATGTTTCATCTTGCTTGGGTACAAGAAGGATCTTGGCTTGGGTAAAAATCAGGCTTGCTTCAGTACTAAATCTATGACTTTTTTGTTTTCATTATCATGAATACATTTTTCATTTCTTTTCTCCTTATCAAACAATGATATAGTCAGACGACCTAATCACATTGTTGAAAAAGCAAAGTAGATTGCATTTACATGTAAGATTATTATGATATATTATAAAGGTTTTTATTATATTTTTACTATTATACTGTTATAAATAACAGACATAAATGTTAACAGATAATATAACATTAGATAACTGCACTTATAAATTCAAATTAGATACAAAATCAGAAATTTTTTTTAAAGGTGCCAAGTGTATGGATTTGTTTTTAAATTATTGTTTAAACGCCAAACTCTGGAAATGTAATTATTCACTTTCGTATCTTTGATATTCATTATTTTTATTGTTTATAGTATATTTGGGGGTTTTCTTGCAAAATATGTTCTTGGACCTTACCTCACTTGAGATTCTGTATCTACTTGAACTGTTGTAACCTACAAATTCAATACGTTTACCTTTGATAAACAGGTTTAATTTGTATGGGTTGGGTTTTTGGATGATGTACAGTCAAATTAATTAGAAGTCACTTATATAGTGTAAATTCACAGTGAATTACAGAAAAGTGGATGTGATCTGCAGAGTAATAATGTGCTCCAGCTGTCTGCGAAAATACTGTGAAAGTAATGCAAGGTCGTACATTTTGCTCTTAGCAAATAAATGCAAAATGGTTGACCTATAGACCTATAGATAAAAAGAAAGTAAGAAAAAAATAAGAAATTGCATTACACTCTACAGTAACATTTTGTCTATTATTATTATTATTATTGTATTATTATTTATTCAAAATACCTAATTTTCAGCTATGTCCACTCACTGTAACTTCAGTTTATTTATTTATTTATTTATTTTACCATCGAGCTCAAATCACTCATGGAAAGTCTGCGTCAGTCTCAGGCCTACTCAGCATCCAGGCTCAGACACCGTAACTGCAGGTTACACATCATCCTGTTTGATTCTCTGCTTTTGTTCCTGCTTACTCATCTGTAGTCACAAATGTCCAGATAACATGCGCAGTAATTTGATAATGATAAATGAAGTGGAAACTACAGAGTGAAATAATGTAGCGCACCGACACCCATCATTGCGCTCTGGGTAGGCTAACCAGCTGCGTTTGGCTCTCATCTTTGTGCGAGACTGGTCCATTGTCCCAGGAGCTGCTAGATTATAACTGTCCTCTGTCATTGTAATCCATATGCTTTTTACTCCCAGTTTCAGCACCAGATCTATGTCCTGCTCAAAGACATGAATTGATTGGACTGGAGCCCAAAAGATGGATCATCTGGGATCCAGTAAACCAAAAATGACTGGTTAGGCCATGCTGTCACATAGGTGCCCTGATGCATCCAGTACCACATCTCTCTCTCTCTCTCTCTCTCTCTCTCTCTTTCTGGTTTTTCTAAGGAATATTCGACCTCAACATATAGCAAAATTTGTTTGAGCTCTGCTGGGAGTAGGCTATTCCAGCTGCGCGCTTATGCGCTTCTTTGCAAGAGGCATGATGTGATGTGATGTGAACCTCTGGGATAAACAATAATCATAAGCACGCCAGTAAATGCTTAAATGTCAAAGAAATATGCGTCTGCTATCATTTTCGGTTCAGTGAAATAGGAGCCATGGCTATTTTCGTGGCTCAGACATGCAGGAATAGAGATAAAACAAACAAGCAATAAAATATACTCACGTTACTGGTAACCTACGTCCTCTGTGTTGTCATTACTTCTCATGGACGCTCGTGCTTCTCTTATGATAATTCCGCTCCGAAGCGTGCACGTTTACATGGTCAGTCTATTGTTGTGTGCTGTTATGATCTTAGGAAAAAAACACAAACACACGCACACGCAGTAGCTATGTTTATGCAGATCTCTCATTTACAATTCGCACATGTAGGATAGCCTGTTTATGCACAGCATAAAAGCATGCAGTCGCCGCGGTCGATTGGATGAGCTCACAGCACAATTTCACTGGAGTCGCGCATCTTGTGCATGCGCGTGCGCTTGTCTGTTTGTGTGCGTCTGTGTGTGTGTGTGCGTGCGCGCCTGCGCATGTGTGCGCGCGAAGGCGGGGTTTCCAAGTAGATGACATCATTCTGGCCCAATGGCAAACAAAACACTTGGAAAAAAATTGGGGGTGGAGATCGGATCTGTGCCTTTCAGCCGTTGTGTTATTTCGTCGGGTTAACCACATGCTCAGTGAAAGTCTGTGGCACAGTCTTATATAGGCTACATAAGCATAATTAATAATGCACTATATGAATTGTAACAATGCAATGCATTGTTTGTGCTAAATAAAACCATAGCTCTCAAAATGGGCTACCTGTCACAAAGGGTCTGCCATTCATTTAGCCTATTCATTCACATTACAGTGGTGAAGATCACTATCAATCACTATCATATAAGTTTTTACGGTTATAGTATACTCAATGGTTAAGCATCTTAATTACTGCTTAGGAGGTCAGGGGTTCAAGTCTTAGCACCTCCAAGCTGCCACTATTGAGGCCTTGAGCAAGATTCTTAATCCTCTCTGTTCTGGTGGTTATTAACAAGCTGGGATATGTGAAGAAGAATTTCACTATGCTGTGAAACACTATTTCTTCTTCTATTACTACTATTTATTAGCCTAGTTGTTGAATTAAATGGGTTGAGGTTCAGCAAAATGGCTCTTAATAATGTAAACATGAATCAAGCCATTTTAATAAAACTTGAGGGGCGGTGCTGTGGTTAGCACTGTTACCTCACAGCAAGAAGGTTCTGGGTTCAAACCTGTGTGTCTGTGTGAAATTTGCATGTTCTCCCAGTGCCTACATGGACTTCCTCTATGCAGATTAAGCTAACTGCCTGTTCTAAATTGCCCCCAAGTATGAATGGTTGTTTGTTTCTGTGTTAGCCCTGTAATAGATAGAGGGTCTGTCCAGGGGTGTAGGCTCTTGCCAAAAGTCAGCTGGTATTGGCTCCAGCTTCTCTGTGAACCTGACAGATAAGTTCTATCGATAATGGATTTAAATTGTTGCTTAGTTTGAATAAATCGGTTTAAATAAATCTGATGCAATGATAAGAGTGTTTGTAGGTTTGTGTTATTTGATTTTATTTTGCACTGAAAGTGGCTCTTGGTTGCAGAACTGTGGCTGTGTATGCTTTAGTCAAAAGATAAGTTCACTCTTTAACAGAAAAAAAGTAAGATATACTTTAGAACCCTTAAAAGTTGAACCCTTTAAGTGTTTCCGTAACAGAGAAGGTTCCAAGTAGAAAAAAGTAGAAGGCTAAGAACCTTTAACTATCCAAATAACCCTTTAAGAAACTTTTGTTGAAGAGTAGGCCATATATTTTAATCCAAGTGACATCACCTCAAGGGTGATCACAGACAGATTTAGGAATAAAAAAGATCAACTGATTTGATTTCTCATTCTGAAACACACGCCCAGTAGTATAAGAACTGACCAAATCCATATTCGTCTCTGCTCAAGTTCAAAAGGTTGCAGTAGGATATTTCAGTAGTTTATGTTATACTGCTCACACCACCAGAGAGCAGCAAAGTGTATCACGATAGCAGAATCAGTGAAACATGGAACAGTGAAAAAGAATAAACTGGTTAATGATGGTGGGCTTCCATATTCTTCTTAATACCAATCCTGCATTTCTGGTTCCTTCAGTATGCTTGCAATGCTGATATTTTACAGAACAAGAGTCACTGACCGTCATCAAATACTGTATTTAAGAATACTCTCAAAGCCCTCCAAGCAAGCTGGAGAGAGGCTTCAAACTAGGTACTTTGTCACACATACACAATTACGGAGGTGTGAAAATACCTAATGTATATCTAATTTATATAATTAAATAAGTAAACAAACAAACAAACAAATAAATAAATATTACTAATAAGAAAGAAAGAAAGAAAGAAAGAAAGAAAGAATAGTTAGATGGAAATGGTAATACTTCATAGCATTGAATGCAAGTAGCCCATTAGACCAACCAAAGCTGCAATCGCATGAACCACTTTTCTTTGGTGGACAATTAGGGAAAATACAAATCTATATATATCTGTAGATAACTGCAGTTAGGGATGGTGATGGTTTGTGGGAATGTAGTAGGAATGGTGATTTGGTCTCTGGGGATGGGGTAGGGAGGGTAACTGAGTGTGTGGGAACAGTGTAGGGATGGTGATGGTGTGTGTGGGGATGGGGTAAGGATGTTTTTGGACCCTGCAGGAACAGGGTGAAGTCAGTGTTCAGGCTCTGCAGGAACAGGGTGAAGTCAGTGTTCAGGCTCTGCAGGAGCAGGGTGAGGTCAGTGTTCA
>JAQQZR010000011.1:4623317-4637264 GCA_030068235.1 Notoglanidium macrostoma | reverse complement strand
GCTCTGCAGGAACAGGGTGAAGTCAGTGTTCAGGCTCTGCAGGAGCAGGGTGAGGTCAGTGTTCAGGCTCTGCAGGAGCAGGGTGAGGTCAGTGTTCAGGCATTGCAGGAGCAGGGTGAGGTCAGTGTTCAGGCTCTGCAGGAGCAGGGTGAAGTCAGTGTTGGAGCACATGGGGATGGTATGTAACATGATGTCTCATCAATGACATTGTGTTTACTTGTTGTAGTTCAGTCCTCCACATGTCACACCTAACTCAGTGAAAACAACCAAGGTGACTCAGGGTATTGTTTATGACAAAACTCAGAGTGAGTACTTTACTATGCCTTGAATTTGCTATGCCTGGAATCCTTTATTTATGTATTCTCCCCTTCTCTCTTCACACTACATTTCGCAAACTTCCAGGACAACTCTCTGATGTTTCTCGTGAGAAAATTGTCAGATGACTCTGCAGTAGAGGGGTATGTCAGTGGTGGACAGTACAGGGAACTAATAGACTGCTTTGTGGTGTGGTGTGGAAACATACAACCTCATCTTAAATGTGGCCAAGATGAAGGAGATGGTTGAAGATTTGTAGGGCCAGGACTAAGTTGAATACCATTTCCATCCTGGGAGAAGAGGTGGAGGTGGTGAAGGACTACAGATACCTGGGTGTTCACCTTGACAACAAATTGGACTGGAAATGTAACACTGAGTGCGTCTACAGGAAAGGACAGAACAGACTTTCCAGCTTTGAGGAAGCTTGGGTTTTTTAATGTGTGCAGCAAGATGTTACATATTGTTTTTACCAGTTTATTATTTCAAATGCAGTTTTCTTTGCATCTTTTGGGGCAGCAGCATCAGAGCCAGTGACACTAAGAACCTGAACAAGCTGATAAAGAAAGCTGGCTGTGTTGGAGCCCCTAGAGTTCTGAGAGATGCGTGTTGCACAAACTGCAGAAGAAGTGCAGAACTGTAAGTTGTAATATTATGTAATATGTAATACTTTTCTGTTAGAGCTTTTAAATTAGTCTGCATGAGCTATGATTCTGGAATTTTGTCATACAAATCATACTGCTGCTTTATATCCAGTTTGATATATTGCATATGTCTATACTCATGTAGGTTCTCATCTATATCTATTGTTATTTATTTAGTTGTTAATGTTGTTCTTCTGTTCTGATTCTGTAACTGCAATGTCTCCACATGTTTAACTTTATTCTTATATATAGATAGATAGATAGATAGATAGATAGATAGATAGATAGATAGATAGATAGACAGACAGATATATAGATAGATACACACTTATATAAAACTTTTATATAAAACAAAAAAAAATTTATTTTGTCTGTCTGCTTGCAAAGATCACAGATAAATGCCAGTTTTTTTACTTGGGGATGAGACGGAGAGTGACATGGATGAGGATAATAATTAAAGTGATTACACATTTCTCATTGAGAACTTATAATTCTTTATACCACTTTACGGATGAATTCTCAAAGCAGAATGTGTGGATTCATTTTCAGAAAACTGCCAATAATTCCAGCTCTTATGTAAATGCTAGGTTTATAACAGTGCACTTGTTCTAGTATATTATTGTTTCTATAGTAACAACTATGATTGATATGTGGCCAGATTTGTTCAGAATCTGTGCTAGGCTTGCTGTTAATTCACGAATGATTATGACATATAGTGACGGAGTATACAATGCTGCGTTTGAGGCAAAGTTGCAACATGTAATTCCCCACCAACAACTGTTAAAAACCAAAAATACCTCCTCAACTTGCAGTTTCAACTTGTCAACTTCACAACGACCAGTTCCTTCCCCATTTACGGTGTGACGTTAAATCATCATGACCACCCACATTGTGAACTGTGTAAAGTTTCCATTCTTTGCTTTCAAATTAGTTTATAGCAGTATTTGATTCAGATCAATTAATTTACAGACACAGTTATTGGTTAAATCCATTACACTGACCATAATCATGGTCTTGAGGAAATAATTATCAACATTAAGGTTACCACTAAGCTTGATGCTAACACACTGTTGTTTGCTGTTGTTGCTGTGCTGCAATTTTGGTCCAAAATGTTACATGAATGTTTGAAGTTCACTACAGAAAAACAATACCATTAGCTACTCAGGCCTGCAACTGTAAAACTGCGATTAAAGTAGCTTTTTATGAACCGCTTTTTAACAAAAAAACACTTTCCTTGACACGCCCATGTTTTTGTTTTTGTTTTCACTTTGAACATTAAACATGCCGAGGTATGAAATTGTCATTACATCTTGCACATTACAGCTTACAAAGCACAATGAACACAGTATATTTATCAGAGTTCTGGGTAAATCATCTTTCTAACCTATTTAGATATTAGTTTAAATATATCTAATATAGATATTAGTATAAAAATGCGTTTATTGAAGTAAATGTGAGCATGATTGCTTCGACACAGCACAAAAAAGATGAGTATGGCTCATGATGGGTGGATGTGTGTGTTGGGTGTTTGTCTAAGGTGTGAAATGAAGTTTGAAGGCAGTTGGAATTAATCATTTCTGAGCGGGACAGCTCAACATCTGATACGCAGTGTATTCCTATAGGGCCAAAAATGCATTGCCACCAAAGGGAGAAAAATGGGATGGACAAAAAGTAAAAACAGACGAGTACCGGTCATAGTTGATTTCATGTATGTGTTGGCTGAGTTGTCCTGAGGCGTCATATTAAGCTTGGTGGCTCTCTGATGACGCGTGTCCCAGCAGGAAGACTTTGATCCCAAAACTCCATGTATTCCTATGTGGGGAAAAAAAACAACAGAAAAACAAGAGACGAGTGTGTCTTTCCAAAAGCTGTAAACAAGCACACTGTTCGGGCATAGGGCTGATGATTTGAAGTTGGGTTTGTTGTCAATATCCTGAAAACTGCAGGAGAAGAAGTGTGATAAAAAATAGGTTTATGTAGATTCTCAGTCATCCAGGTGATGGTAGTCTTGAATACTTGAATCGAAGGCAACTAGACTTCTTTTATGTTCTTGTAGACATTTTACCTCTCATCCAAAAGGCTTCTTCAGTTTCAAAAGCTGCTGGGGAGTCCCAGGTATTTAATCTCTAGTTAGTTGTCACTTTGGAGGTGGTCCTGTCATATAGTAATGCTCCAGGACATGTCAGGACATGTTTGTGAGTCATCAGGTCATGGCAGGACATGTCAGCTGAATCATTGCCCCACCCTACTATCATGCATGTGAGTTGTTAAGGTCACACAGGTCGAGGTGTGAATGCAGTTAACTCACCTGGGAAGGGCTCACAGGACTGTGTTATGGTGGCTGATAGCTTAGTTGGTGTCAAAAAAGTGGCCTGACGAATGACAATAATGTGCTTGCTTTGCAATCACAATAATAATTGATTTATGTTTAAGCAATATTAAAACGAGAGGATGTTGATATATTTGAATATCATCATGGCTGTGATTCGGTCGTAGGCCCGAGGCTGAGTGTGATATTACTTAAGTATAAATCAATTAAGACATGCGGATACGTGTGAGTGTGAATTGCTGTCTGTCTCTGTGCTAGGCTGGCAATAGTTTGGTGACCTGTCCAGGTAGTACCCCGCCCAAACTCAGCTGGGACTGGTTCCAGCTTCCTCCACGACCTGCGATGGAGAAGCAGCATAGAAAATGGATGGATCTTTTGCCATGTCCACTGATGGTGTTGCAAACACTATCGTAGTAACCATTTCAAACTTGGAAACGGAATTTTACACACAGAGAAATGTCCCAATGCTGTTATGCGAAATTTCAGCACTGTTGGAACACCAATCCACAGATCAAATTAGTGGACCAGAACTAACCATTGTATAATTAATTAGAATAGATGTATGATTGTAGCCTCGACTCATTTCAGTGGTTGCCTTTTACATCGATGCATCGATCCAAATCGTTACACCCCTAAACAGAGTGTATGCGCGTTAGATATGGGGGGGCTTTTATATTGTAGCACCGCGTGCGGGCGGAAGTGGAAAAGGCGACTGGTTTCACGCTGCTGTGTTGAAGGCGAAGAGCGGAGCGGAGTCCGGGCGCTGCAGTGGCCGCCCAGCACTCTAACTGCCGTCAACATTCATTCGATTTATAATATTTATGAAGCTACGATTTCGGTGTTACTCGTCGATCGAGTAATTACTGAAACCGGTCGCTGTCGGCGCGATTACTAAAATATCAGCGAGCGCTCATGTTGTTGGTTAGCAACTGGTGTATGTAATATGAATTTCAGGCAACGCAGTCGGAGCTGCAGTGCCAGTCAAGGCATCGTTGTGACGCTTTTGCTCGGTGGTTATTAGCCAAACTGAACCGAACTGGTCCTAATTACCGGGCTGTCAGGATCATCAGTTCTCCAGGGAAGTAAAAAAATATTCTCTGCGTAGAATGATAACATTATCTAGCATTACGGATTTGTTTCTCCGAACGTCGCGGATGTGAGCATCGGCTAGTCGCTTAAGACCAGGCGACATCATCATCAGCTAGCCTGTTAGCTACCTAGCTGGCTGACTTCCCCCAAAACTTTTTTTGTACAGGTTTGTTCTTGACTAACTACTGCTTGATCTGAAATTCACATTGTACATGCTCATATGATCCAACAACATCAACAGCTTCATATTCCTGTATTTCGGTAAAACAGGGACCGGCTGGATTTTCTGGCCTAACTTGAAGCCGAGTTAGAAATATATATATATATTTTATTAAACTAATCAAGCTGTTTAATCTGATCAGTTATCTGTCAGTCAGATACAGAAATTACATGATCTATTCATATATATGTTTTTTATTTTACGGTGCTCCTGGAAAAAAAACAACAACAAAACATTAGCAGGCTTGCTAACTAGGTTGGACACTTGGTGAGCCTGCTGCAGTTATTTGTT
Source organism: Notoglanidium macrostoma (assembly GCA_030068235.1). Lineage (NCBI taxonomy): Eukaryota > Metazoa > Chordata > Actinopteri > Siluriformes > Auchenoglanididae > Notoglanidium > Notoglanidium macrostoma. Next base: position 4,632,379 of record JAQQZR010000011.1, on the reverse strand, counting down.
ACGGTTACTAGTTAGCTAGCTAGTTAGCTAACAGCGCCTAGAAGAAAGGAGTCGGATATTCAAAGGAGGGGGAAAAAAAGCTACTTTATGAACAGGGCAAACCAGCTAACTATGCCTTGACTAGTCCGGATCTTCAGCCTTGCATTGCAAGCTCGCTAGCGGACTGAAAGTTAGCCGATCTGGCAGTGGACTTCGGACAGAAAACAACGCCGATGTCACTTTTGATTGAATTTCTAAGAGCCGTGAACTCGTAAACAACTCGAAGATTGCAAATGACAACGCGGACTCCAGTGCTATCAGTCATCGAGCATTCATCTAGCCAGGTAAGAATGTCAAAAGGTTGCTCAGACGGAAAAAGAAAAAAAAAAAAACAAGCAAAAAAAAAAAAAAACACCGTTTGCTTACTTCCTGATCTGCTTTTCGTGATTAGCTAATACAAAGTAGCTAGCATGTGAGTGACGAACTAGCATGTAGCTGCCTGACGAGTTGACCGGCTTTTCAGACTCTCTGTTTAAATACTCGATGAAAATAGTCACTATTGACTGACTAGATAAAGAGTATTTCTAGTTCTTTTTTACATTTATGAACAGAAATGTCTTTAAATTGTCTCCTAATCTCACAAGCTAAGCAACGAGTTCATCCTTTTACTGAGCGCTAGTTAAAATCTAAGACTAAACAGTTACAGGTTTAATAATCATTTATTCAATATCAATTCTGTCAGTAATATCCCTCCATAAAATCTAATACGTGTATGTTTCTGAAGCATGCTGAGTATATGACTGTATCATAACACAGGGATAAATAGTTAACCACTACAGCCTGTTATAACAAGTGTAATAATTGTTTGGTCAAGCTAAATTCTCTCAGCAAAGTCGCAAAAATACCTCAGCTTAATTATTTAATATTTTAAGTGCCTGAATAAGTGAGAGTATAACTTTCTGTGTTGGAGTTGTTGTTTTTTTTTTTTGTATAGAAATCTTCCCTCTCCAGTCTTTCCTTGTAATCGGTTGAAGAGTTATTTTAGTGAGAGATGACCGAAATAGTTTGGTTTTGGTGGATTTTGAAGACGTTAGCATGTACCTGGCTAAGGAGGTTTTAAAGACAGTCTCTTTGCTTGACTGCTTAAAAACTTCACAACCATAGTAATTATGACGTAACCAACCCACTAACATGTATGCATAGTTGTCAGTATTCACATTGACAAACATTTTTTTTTTTAGTCTTTAAAATGCTAATGTTAAGCGACATCAGGCTACTTAACACCGTTTGAGTTGTCCTTTTATTGAGAGCTAGTTACGGCTTTAACACTTTCCAAGCTAAATAATCATTTGTTTAAGCTAAATTCTGTCAACAAAGTCCCAAAAAGTCAGACTTTCCATTTCCAGCTGAAGTATTTAATATTTAAGTGCCTGAAGACATGAACGTGTCACTTTCTGTGCTTGAGTTTGGTTAGTTTTTAGATGGCCGTAGCATTGCACGGCTAATACAAATTAGCCGGTATGTTTTCTGTAAAGTGTGTGTGACATTGACTTGCTATTTTCCGTGATTGCTTATTCAATACATTAATACGTTTATTTCGAGCTCTAACACTGCATTGTGCCATTGTCATAAAGCATCATTACATTTTTTTTTTCCAGAAATAAAGTTTAAATTGATCCCTAATGAGCAAGCTGAAGGGTGACACTGGCGAGGAGAAACACCCTGAGGCAACATGAGGAAGAAACATTGACAGGAAAACATCCTTATCTGGGCTGGAGTGTGATTTCAAGTCCTTTCTCTTTTATAACTGTATAAAGTCAAGCAGCGCTTATCGTATTGAAAGGAACTTGAGTATGAGCATCAGAATCATTTCCGCTTTCGTTAGACTTTCATTTTAACCTCATGTTGAAGGGACGTTCTCGACTTTTCAGTGATTTGAGACTTGCGCTAAACCGCTTTTGGCAAAGAAAGACCGTCGACTGCCATCTGAAAAACATGACGTCGCCTTGCTCTCGTCATCTTCGTCGTTCACTTCTGAACCATCTTTTCTCCAATGTGTAATATAAGTTCTAATCTGTTTATTAAAATTAGAGATGTTTTGTCTCAGAAAATAGGCCAAGTTTGGCCTGCCGACCCAAATATCTGGTTCTGGTGGATTCTTACGAGTTATTGTTTGACGCTTACTTTGAATCTCAATAGCCGAGACAATGAAACGGTTGCTTGTGTAATCCTGTAACTTTCCATGTAAAGAATCCCGTTTCCAGACGTGTCGGAATGAACAAGGAAGCAGATTGTATTTAAACCGTCTTTAGATTAACGCTGTCACCACCATTAAACCACTGTGTACTTCTGCTTCCTAATTATGCCACCGAAAATAACTGAGGTTTTATTTTCATGCCTGAAAACATTGCAACGAAGCAAGGTCTTAAAGTGTTTTTTTTTTTTATTTTTATTTTTATTTTTTGTAAACTTCCAGAGGAAATAAATAATCATCTAGTGCTCGGGGCCATTTTGGAAAGCTGCAGTTTTCACCTCGCCTGAAGCTCGAACGGAGTTTCAGCCCGTCTTGTTTTAAAGCACAGCGACTGGACGGGTTTTGTGCTACAGGGAGTGAGTTTAAATACAGAGCTAGGTTGGGGATTTCTTAGAAAGCTTCACAAGTTGGAAAGGGAAATTCCCTACTTTGGATTGTGATTGGGCATGTAGTGACATTTCAGTCAGTTTCTCAGTTATGTAGCTAGACTAATGTTTACAGCTGTAATCTGGCCGATCTTTGGGTAGATCATGATTTGTCAAGTCATTTGGAGATAACGGTAAAAAACCCTATCAATCTGTTTGCAGTTGTGTGTTCACAGGGTGGAAATTTTTTTGCCAGAATGTTTGTCAGGGAATGATGGAATTACATGCGTGTTTTTGCCAGCTAGTTTTCCTACAGTTTAAGCGATGAACACTTTCTGCTCCTGTTGTAGATTGTGATGTTTCAAGTTGAGTTTGGGAATATACAAGGATTTAGTTTTAGGGATTCTGGATACAGATTGTCTGCTCTTGGATTAAACTACAGTTTAAATGGAAAATCTTCATACAAAAGTCAGTTTAGTCCAGGATTGGGCTGAATCCGTGTCTGGGGAAACTTGTGGATTGGGGAATTTTCTGTTCCTAGGGATTCGATTGGAGATTTTTCCGTGTTTAGGTTTAAGGTTGGGGATTTTCTAGAGCGAAGTTTTAGGCCATAGATTTAGATCAGGAATCATCTGGGCTTAAGTTTTCAATTGGAAACGTTGGTGTTTTTGTAGGCTTAGGTTTTAGACTTGGCATTTTCTTAAATGTTTAAGGTTTGGATTGGGAATTTTCCTGGCTTTAGTTTTAGATATGGAATTATCTTCTGGATTGGGAATTTTCCGTGTTTAACACTTCATATCGGCATTGTCCAAGACTTGGGTCTATTCGTAAATATTCGATTGGGAATTGTAAATTGTTTTTCCATCATTTGTCTCATTTACTTTTAGTCGTTTATGACGTGCAATTCCACAGTACCCTGCTGGGGCACTTTTTCCTTGAGTTACAAACTTCCCGGGTTTCAATTTATTATTGATTAAACCTGAAATTTAGTACAAATCGATGATGAATTTCGATGGTGGAAAACGAATGAACCGTGTCCGTATAATTCATGCTCAATGACAATGTGTCCATATTTCCTCATAGTGTTTCATCCTTTAACCGGGACTAACATTTCCAGTTCAGCCGGGTGTGGACCAAGATGCACTGAAGCCTTGTGTTGTATTGTGAGGCTGCGCAGTGGCCCACAATGCCTGTTGGTTTGTTTCAGACTCGTCTTCCCCGAGGGCTGTTCTGATGCTTTTACCTTGGAACACCGGTGCAATAATGCTGCTGTGAATCAGCCTTTTGATGTTTCTCCCCCCCCCTCCATAAACAAATTGCATGCATATCTAAATTCTAGGTAAATTGTAGAATGTCAAGCTCTCAGATGTCCACCAACACAACAGCTTGCAGTACTGATGATCTCCCAGGCGCCAACGTATAGCTTTAAAAACTATTTCAATGCGTCGGGTTTTGTTCTAAAACTGTAATAGACCGAAATTAACCACTGCACTTTGTCCGCGTTCAGGGTCAACTAAAGTCCAAACGGCAAAACGTCAGGAAACCTGACGGATCACCTGCTTGCTGACGTGACATTTTTGACACCGCACTCCGCGTAACGTTCTATTGCTGCAGCATCGAGCACCGAACCATCGACACTCTTTTACGGGTTAGCTAAAGAAAATAATGTACGCATGATCGTCTTTAGTGTCGTAGTGGAGTGAAAACCGCTGAGCCTTGCGTCCTGCTCCTGAGCAACAGAAACGTGGTGTTCGGTGATGGGGACGAGGGGGAGGAGACGATGGGAGGGTTCAGCTGCTCTCTATTTGTGTTCTGGCTGCTACTGCCCTGCTCTGGAAATAGCCCTGGTGTGATATTAATACCCTGGTAATCGACAAGCTGGCTCACACATCTCTTTTATTTACCCCCGCTTGCTTATGCTACTGTACCCGTGTGTTTTCTCTCTAGACACCATTTAAAAAAAAAAAAAAAAAAATTATTATAATTTTATTAAAAAAAATTTCTTACGCCCTTCCAACATGCTCTTTATGGACCTGCTAGCGCTTAGCTTCCATACAAGTACCAGACATCTGTGTTCGGTTTGGTGATCTTAAAACCCCTCGTCCGTGTCACGACCCAGGTCAGTTCCGATTTTCTTGGTGACTAAGAAGACGAGGTGCATGCGCTGCGTGCGGTTTCTTTTAAACTAAGTTGCGGGAGCGACGAACTTGTGCGTGCCAGCCGAGTTGTTTGTGCCTGCATGTGTGTAAAGTCATATGTCATTGAGAGGTGTATTCGGAAAAAGCGGCGTGTGAGACGAGAGGCTGGGGGGCTGTTTGCGAGGCCTGTTTTGAGCAGTGGATCGCTATGGCAACAGGAAAGTTCTAAGAGAGACGCTGAGAATTCATCGGTTTAGATCATAGCAACCCCGCCATTCTTCATCTCTTCTTCTAATGGCTGTTTGTACAGGACTGTGGTGCTCAACATTTCAGTTTGATAGACTGAGGCGTCAGCCACAGTTCTTTTTATTTCCGAAAATGTTTTTATGTCCGTCCATGTGCATGAGCAAGGTTTTAGAAAATATCTACATGAAAAAGCAAACGTGAACAGTCTCTTACGACAAACGTGTCCGTAATACTGTCAAACGTGTATTGAGCGCCGAATAGAAATATGGAAAAAGGCCAACGTTGCTAAAATACAAATGACAAAAAAAAATGTATCCACACTTCTACACATAAATGTCTGGCCACCACTTTGAGCACCTCTTGTCATTGTAGAGGCCGAAGGTAACTCGTATTCATCTCGTGATGTCTGAATACATTCAGTATTAAAATATTTATACCATTTTTTTTTTCTTCTTTTCCTGAAGTGTGGATACATTTTATTTATCTATTTTTGGCTGTGGACCGACGATGAGGTGAAAATACGGTCCAAGGGTGCACTTCGGGTCTTGTCCTAAATCTCCATTTGTAATGTGGTTTGAATCGCCTCGGTAGGTTTGGGATGAATGACGATCGGTGTCGGACAATTTAAATGTCTGGCGGAAAATCTGGTGCTTAAAATCGTATTCCGTAAAAAATGTTTGTTTTTACTTTTAGCCGGTTTTTCCTGCGCATTTTCTTTGATGCTTCTTAAATCTTCAATAAAGCTGTGAAAGCCGCCTTCGGTCTAAAAAAAAAAAACGAACGGACGAACTTTAAATCAAGAAAATGGGAGGACTTTTTCCGTGGACCTCCGCTCATGTTCACCGCATGCTGTTCCAGCTCCTTCGGTTTCTTTCGGTCCCATTACAAATGAAAGCAAACTGACTAAGTGATCGTGCTAGTGACAAACAGCTACAGCTGACTTCTAACCAGATTCGGTTCCCCCGCATGCTGTAACGATGTAACACATACAGTTGTAGGTTGCGTATATCTGGCCACACTTCCTCCTTCCTCCGAGTCAGCATCGCCGCAGCCTGCACTGCCGAATGATCGAAAGCCGTCAGTATGTATTTTGCGCACAAACTTAATTCATGCGAATTGCGAAACCAGTGAAATCTGTTTTATTTGTCAGTCTTTGTTGAAAAAGCTTGGTTTAGCGCCGCAGAAGAACGCTAGAAGGGCACTCGGAGAGCGCTGACCTCCGTCACGTTGCGATACTCAACTCGACAATGATCTGCATCCACTTTATATATCCGGATAGATTTCCAGTGGAGTCTTAGTATTTCTACACTGACTTAGTTTTGTAACTATCATCAGCTGGATTTTGCGGTGTTGAGCATCGACGTCGTCCCCCAAGCCCAAACGCCGTATCTCGGAGCAAAAGAGAAACTAATCCCGTGACTCGGATCTGCTCCAAAACGGAACAGATCATTCCTACCACCAAGTGTCTTGGAAATTGGTTTGGTCGCTTTGGTGGAATTGGTTATGTTTGCACCGAAAACTTAACACGAGGTCTTTTTAAAAAAAAAACAAAAAAAAAAAACATTTTTTGAGTTATCCGTACACGTCTGGCTCGGGCCTAAGCGTTCTCCGTGAACTATAGGCTGGTATATGATTTGTCTGTACTGCCTGAGGAGGAGTGTGTTTCTAAAGTCTTTTCCTGACACCTTCGCCATTTGGCTTTACAAAAATTTCGCCGGATTGTGTCTCAAGTTCTTGTGCTAGTGATGTACTAGCAAGTGTCTGTTTATTCAACACGCACGGCTCTGACAATAACCACAATCTTAAGAATCGTTTTTAGTTCATACAACATGATCATGTTCAAATCAGCCTGCATTCAGGAAAGCGCAGTTTGTTTGTTTTGTTTAAAAAAAAAAAAAAAAAAAAACCCAACTCATCCTTAAAGCTCCGTTTATTTCTTCAATGTAATTCCATGTCATGGGTTTTGTCAAATGCAGACGTGGAAATGCGCATTCAGCATTGGTGCTCAGGGTGCATAAAAACGTGGATAAAAATAGCATGTTTCCTCGCTTGTATCCTTTTAAAACAACCCCGGTGAACCCTTGATGTCACGGTTAAACATTGCAGCCGTTTGACCAAAATGAATCCTTGTTTTTATTTATTTCTTGGCTCGCGCTATCGCCAAGATTTCTCCAGCCGCCCACAGACGGCTTACGCGGAAGCCGTGTGATCGTTCGGAGAACACCGCAATAATGCTCTGGTTTGTGTCTGTAGAGAATAGCGCACCTTATATTGTAAAGCCGTATTAAATCTGGTTAGGCGCGAGAGAGCTGCTGTGATTTTCAGACGGAGGCAGTGGGTGGATCCCATGTGTTGCTCTCCTTAGTGATGTGTGTGTGTGTGTGTGTGAAGAAAAGGAAGCTGAGATCTTGGAGCAAACTGGTTTTTCAACGAGACAGGTAGAGCTAGTTGATCCGTAGCTCATTAAACCTTGTAGGCGTTTACTTTAATTCCACAGTTTAAGCCTGCGTTATTTTTCCACCGTATCGTCAACAGTGACATCTGTGTGCGTTTGCGGTGGCGCTCGTATACGTTACGGACGTGTGCAGCTCGAAGATCATCCCAGCAGGTTAATCTTTGGAAGAAGTGCTTGCCTTTCTGTTTGCTGAATGGGTGTGGCTCAGAGTGAGCAGCCCTGCACTGATTTGAGCAGATGTTGGGGAACCACAGCAGATGTTGCAGAACCACAGCATTGCTCGCTCCTTTCATCTCGCCATTCCATTGGTTCTTTGAAAATGCTGTCGGGGTTGTATCAGGATATGACCTTAAAGACCGAAAGGGAGTGCGGTCAAGCTGAGCTGAGGGTTTTATTCTTATTACGTGAAGTAACAATTAGGTGCAGATTAACGTGCTGGGATGGTTCGTGACCATCAAACAAGCAAAACGACGCACGGGAAGGGGAAGAAATCTTCTGCTTTGAGCAGTCAGCTATTGCGCAGATAGTTTGACCACTTTGGTTGTTGGTGCCAGATGGGCTGGTGCGAGTATTTTGGAAGCTGGAGTTTCCATGTGCAGCTGTCTGTAATGTTGACACGGATTGGCGTGAAAAACAAAAACCATCCAGCGAACGGCAGCTATGTGGCAGGATTTTGAGACGTCTGGGTGATGAGAGAGGACAGAGTGGAACGATCTGACTGTTTCAGGAAGGCTGTGGGAATCACTACCAAGTAATCAGTGTTTACAGCCGTGGTGAGCAGAAAAGCATCTCAATATGTTCTGAATTCGGAAGATTGAGGTTGATTTAAGCTACAGCAGCAGAAGACCACATCGGGTTCCACTTCTGTCAGCCGAGAACAGGAATCTGACGCTACAATGGGCACTGAAAGTGGAAAAACTTCAGGGCAGAGGACTTTCAGTTTCTTGATAACATGACAAGCAAATTTTTTTTTTGGTCTTAAAGGGGTCGGCTCACCCTTTTCCCAGAACCCAGAGCGTTGTTTTTGTTTTGAAGGCACGCTATCTGCGAGTTCTCTGTTGCAGCAAATGTCTCTGCAAATCCGCTGTTCGACACCCGTCTCAAAGTTTCTTCATTCACATGTCATACGTGGAAGATTTGAACAAAATATACCTCATCTTTTCGTCCCTTCATGGCCGCCCGTGATGGCCGAGGCTGGTTCGGCTCCATTATGTACTGAATAATCAAACGAAAACGGAACGGATCTGGGTTTTAAAATACAGATACCTACAATACCAGTCAAAAGTTTGGACACCTTCTCTTTCATAGGTTTTTCTTTTTTCTTTTTTTTTTTTTGTTTTCTACATTGTAAAGCAATACTGAATACCTCAAACCATGAAGAAACACATATACTGAATTATGTAGTAAACAAAAAAAGTGTAAACAAACAAAATATGTTTCATATTTTAGATTCTTCAAAGTCGCCCCCATTGCGCTTGATGATATTGTGGGCATTATCTTACCCAGCTGCATGAAGTCGTCACCTGGAATGCTTTTCAGTGAACAGGCGCGCCTCGTTAAAAGCTTATTAGTGGAATTTCTTGCCTTCTTAATGCATTTGAGACATACAGTAACTAGTAAATGGG
>JAQQZR010000011.1:4569511-4602784 GCA_030068235.1 Notoglanidium macrostoma | reverse complement strand
CAATCACAGTCCTCTGTAACACACACACACACACACACACACACACACACACACACACACACACACACACACACACCCCTCTTATTTGCATGCAAGAGTGATCTTTCATCCCCTTACCACCTGCAGTCTGATGCCTGTGTGCCTGATGTTTAAGGTGACACTTCCTTTGAATGGTCTCTGTGGTACACGGCGCACGTACACACACATACACTCGCATGCAGATTTGCTTTAATATACAAATTCTGTCTGCTTAAGTGAATGCAATTCTCTTCTAGCCTGTAGATGTTCCCTCCTTTTAAGTTCTTTTTTCTTTTCATGGGTAAATCATGGCTTTTCCAGGCTAATGTACCCAATGATTGAATTATCATCTGTTTAAACCAGATTAATTTATCTGATGAATCATTAATCGAGAATCATGAATCAGACAGATCATTAAAGTTTACACATTGCGTCTATCTGATTCTTGATTTGTGCTTGGTGCTTTGCAGCTCCTAGGGTGTTGTTTTTTGTTTTGTTTTTTTTCCACTGCACACTGAAAAACAAGGTCTGGCCTAAACGGGGGCCAAAACAACTCGGAGTTCTAGTTCTTCCATCAGCTCGAGAGACGACTGACACAATCTTGGTCAGTTCAGCATAAAAGATGCGCTTCGATTAATAGTTATTTAGTTTTATTGGCTGTTTGGTTAAATATTTTATCCTGGCAGTAACAATTAGCAAGAAAACGTCTTGCTGATCAATGATTTTTAAATTTAATCTATGATGGCAAGATTAACATTTCAGTGATTTTAATTTTAACTTCTTTCGTATGAAAACAAAGAAACAAATTTAAACTAACGTAGAACGGATTTAGTGATACTGGTTTTGAGTATCTGCCTGATCCCATTAAAAGTCTGGACAAAAATTTAAAATCCCCTGCCTGATTTCATTAAACTTCTTTAACATTAAACTTCATAAAAATTTCTATACCAACATTTGCTATGTAAGATTAGCATGTTATTTCTCTAATGAACAGACAACACAAAGTGACACATCTGGATGTGTTTTTACAATTAATGTTTGCAATCAAAAAGCAGGCCGCACACTATGCTCTGTGAAAACTCACTACATGGCCAAAAGTATGTGGACACCAGATCTTCACACCCACATGTGGTTCTTCCCAAAACTATTGCCACAAAGTCAGAAGCACACAATTGTGTGGAAAGTCTTTGTTTGCTGTAGCGTTACAGTTTCCCTTCACTGGAGTTAAGGGGCCCAAACTTGTCCCAGCATTACTGTGCCTTTGTGCACAAAGCGAGCTCCATGGTGTGCCAAGGTTGGTGTGGAAGAACTTGGGTGTCCAGCACAGAGCCCTGACCTCAACCCCACTGAACCCCTTTGGGATGAACTGGAACACTGACTCCATTCTTGACATCAGTGCCTGACTTCATTCTGAATGATCACCAGTCCCCACAGCCATGCTACAAAATCTAGTGGAAAGGTTTCCCAGAAGAGTGGCGCTTATTATAGCGGCAAAAGGAGACTAAATCTGGAATGGGATGTTCAACAAGGACATATGGGTGTGATGGTCAGGTGACCACAACTGTTTTGACATGCAGTATATTAAGAGGAAGAATTATAGCATCTTTGCACAATACAAGTAACCTTAAAAGGGAGTGTGAGGCTGGCTGAACAATATCAGCGAGTGTGGTCATTAAAAAAGACCAAGGGTTTTTTTTCTCTTGATGCATCTTGAGCAGAAAACGTACACCAAAGATCTTTGGTACTGGACTGATAACCACTGTTTTAAAAAAACAAACAAACAAACAAAAAAAAAAAACAGTTCCATCTTTTTTTTTGCTTTGTGCAGTGGAAAGAATTCCTGAAGTTCATTTGCTTTGAGATGTTTCAAGTTTGTCTTTGTGCTGAATGACTAAAAGTAATGTGCTTCTAACCAAACAAGCCCCTGCAAAGCCCAGCCTGCATTATCAACACCATATAACACAACATCGTGTCGAACTCTCTGCTGTAATTCCGTGTCCCTCCAACCATCATTCCTCCATCAGCTTCTCTCTAACATGTGCACTTCACACTCCTCTCCTGCCCCCCTGTGTGGGGGTTCGAGGAAGGGGTTTGTGGATGTTTCTCCCCCCAGCTTGAGCACACCAGGGTCCCGCGCCTCTACTGCCTCAGCAGCTGCTGTTCTAGCTTCCTCTTCTTCCTCCCGTCCCCGCCACCACAAGTCCCTGTCCACCTCGGCCCACCCCAACTCCCCAGACCTCCATGCACATCGGCCCAGGCAAGTGGCGGCACAGCTTCCATGCTGGGCTGGAGCCAAAGAGCAGACCTGCTCGAGACATAAGGATCTTCAGATAATCGATTACCTTATTCTCTCTTATTCCTCTGCCTGTTTATGCCTTTGCTTTGTTGTCAATAATAGAATGCTCTTAGTGTGCTGGAAACACTTTCCAATTTTGGACACCAGAACACCAATATTACTCTTTACTTCAGGAACCCCTTTCATATTGAAGGTTCTCCACCTTTCAGAAAACTTCGGCATGTTTCCTGTTCTGTAATAATTCCATGCTTCGCGCTTCATATCTCACCCTCGTTCCCAACCAGCGTGTCCAGTTGGAAGATGCACTCTGACACTGATTATAGAACTGCTTCTGTCTTCAAATCCTGCTCCTGTTCTCGGGAGCTCAGTGGCGATGGTCTGGGATCAGTGTAAAAGTGTATTTTCCGCTCCTCTTTAACAGCGCTTGTGATGTGGTTTGAGGTTTGGCATCAGACGGCAGCATGTTATAGCTCTCCTCCCACACACTCGTCGGTGCCTGCTGCCTCGACTCTCTGCATCAGCCCTCTCCGTATTAATGCACTCTTTCTCATGAGGAAAAAGAAATCTCCGTACACTCACACGTGCAACACAGATGCACTGCTAACATCTTCATGCAGCATGCACATTCTAACGGGCGCAGACGGTGCATGTCACAGCATTCTGCTACACTTTAGTCTAGTTCAGTAGAGGAGTCTGGTTACAGCTCTGCATGATAGTAGGTGAATCTTTTCCTCCTCGGTTTTAATCTAGACCACACTAACTAACAAGATGGTGTTTGATTCTGCTAATGGAATAGGACGTTTCTGACTTGACACTAAAATGCATGCATGGTTTGAACATGGTAAGTGAAGCTTTATGCCCATGGCTGCTAACTTGACATGACTCTCTGCCCATGTTTCATGGCTGATTTTTGTTTTCTGCTACCTGTTATCTTTGAATAATGAATTTTTTTTGGTGAATAAAAATTTGATGAAATGCCACATGGTAGTATTGGAATTTAAAGGGGTCGGCTTGGCCGAACAGAATCCAAAATGTAGTTCTTGTTTTGAAAGCAATTGACTGCTACCTGCTAGCTCTCTGTGCAGCCGAAAAGCCACAAATTAACTGTTAGTCATCCCTTTGAAACCCATCTTGAACTTTTTCTCCGTCACGTGTCATACATGGAAGATTTGAACAAAACCTGCCTCATCTTTCCTTTCCTTCGTGGCCGCCTTTGAGACGGCCGAGGTCAGCTCGGGTCCATTATATATTATGCAGTGACCATAGGAAAACAGGATTGAAAGATATGAAAATATAGATGTTTTGAAAAAAAAATTCAATTTCAGATTACAGTTTAAGATCTATGGTTTAGTACGTCACTGGATTGTTTTGGAATATTACAGAAATGGTGACTGGCTGCTTGGCGTAGAGGATTCTGAGAAGGGTGAGCTGGCAGTTTTAAGAAGTTATATAGGTCATGCTTACCAAGTGAGACAAGTATAACAATACACAGCCAATTCTAGCTCAATATGTTGCGCTTTCTTCCTACGAAACTATTTATTATAAAATTCAAATTCGTAACTAAATGAAGAAGGAAGATCCGATGACTTGGGCAGCTTCTCCTGAGCATTTTTGTGAGCAAGCCACAAATCCCAAAAGCGCCTCAACTTATAGTGTAGATCGTCTCAGGAGCTTTGCTTGTCCGTGACTTGGGAGTTTAAGTAAACGTGTATGTGTGAGGTATTGTGAAAATTAAGAAGACTTGTATCAGTCAGGAAGTCAAAAGATGACATGGTGTGAGGAAGAAAAAAAGAAGCAGGGACCTTAGTAAATATAATAACAATGGAATTAATGGAGGTTCTGATAATAAGCCACAAAGTCATGTAATGATTGCGCAACTGCAGCTGTTTCCTCATTTTTAGTGTATTATTAGTACCAAAGGTGCTGAAGCTATGTGGTGTAAGAAAGTTTTAATGAAAGGTATCTGACCTATGCAATATGTTAACAAATGACAGAAATGGAGTTTTTTTCTTTTTTTTTTTTAATTTTCTTTTTTTTCTTTTTTTTTTTTCTTTTCTTTTTTATTTCTTTCTTTTTTGGCAAGCACGTGTAACCCAAGCTAATATTCAGAGACCCCCCTGCCAATACTCTCAATGTCCAACACATAAAGTGAGCAATTTGGGAAACTATAATTAATATACATACACTTTTTTTTTTTTTTTTTTTTTTTTATTTTTTTTTTTTTTTTTTTTTTCTTTTTTTTTTTTTCCTCAACCCCCCCCCCCATCTTTTTTTTTTGGTTCTATTTTATGCTGCATCAGAGACCCAACAGAGATGTTTTTAAAGGAGATAGACTTCAGTCAGCCATTAGTTGATGTGTTAGTTGATCTTGCTATACATATTTTATAACCCATGCACTTCATTTTTTTATGTGCTGTGTATTAAAATTGCCATCAGATAAAGCAGAATGACTTATAAAGAAATTAATATTAAGCTGAAAACGATCAGCTTTGAAAACGAGCTGAAATATGAACAATTTAATTGTATGACTATGGGGGGGACAGTATGACAAACTTCATATCTAGATATTTGAAGACATTTCTATGCTACACTATATGTATCATGACATTCAGGTTTTCTAACCAATTAAAAAATACAAATGCGGTTTAATTGTACCTTCAACACCGACAAAAATAAACGATTTAATACTGAAAAATGGCAATTTATCGTCTTTTCTTTTCTTAAACCTTTTGCAATTTTTAAAGATTCAAAATTTTTACACCAATCCAGCTGCTTCAAGTGTGAGAAAAGATGATAATATGCATAAGCATGGTCACACTACTAAATTAATCTTGATCACATCTACCAAATGTCTGATTTCTAAAAACAGCACCGTTCCACAAAGAGTTCCAGTGGTGTCTCCTTCAACCAACAACATAAGCAACTCCACGGTAGCAGACCGCACCAACTTCCCCAGAGGGGTGACTAGCAGAAGCACTTTCCATGCAGGCCAACAGAGGGCCTCACGCGACCAGCACGCCTCGACCTACAACGGGCCCCCAGCCTCCCCGTCGCTCTCTCACGGGAACAGCCAGGTCCGTCGCACTGGTACTGGCATCTTCAGCAAATTCACCTCCAAATTTGTTCGCAGGTGAGTTCGAAATTCTGGAGAGGGTTAGCTTATGCATTTAATGTACTGCTAAAATGTTTTGCACATTATGAGGATGAGAAGAAACATGACTCCAGATTTTTGGGAGAATTTTTGGGGTCAAAATTGGAATGTTTCAAACAAAGATTTAACATCAAGACAATGTGGAAGTACTTTGGATCTTTTTATAAGTAGTGTGCAGCTGAACACAAGCTTAACTGTGACAAAATGAGCAAATTTGGGATAAGGAAGTAAATGCCTCCTTTACTCAAAATGGTTAAGAGCTAAACAGTGCTGCATTCATTGTCGGACTACCAGTTACACAAGTAGCAGTATCACTTTAACCATAGGTTCTCTGTTACCTTGTGTTAGTGCCTTTTGAATGCTTTTGAAGGTAAAGCAGGTTTAGTGCATAGTTGTGGGATTTTACTCCCAGAGGAATGAAGTTTCAGGCTGTTGGCAGGCATAGTTGTCAGAGAATCTCCACAGGTGCTTTACACAGTTTAAAACAAAACAAAAAAAAAATCAGGAAAAGGGCGACATGAACTTCAGTGGTCATCTGTATCCTCATCCACAATCGGGACACAACTCTTACTCTGACAAACTGCTGGGGATGCTGATTCACACGCTCATAAGCCACAGAGCGTCTGATATTGTTTGTATACTTTTCTGTCCACAAGCTTCAGGATCTTTGAAGGTTGCAATCTGATTGGCTCTCAGCACTTCCATCCTCCTTTCTCCCCCATATTTGGTCACCTGCCAATTTACACCTGTAAACCAGCTCTCCTCACCACACGACAGCTATTAACTGGGTATGGTGAAGGCAAACACGTGCTCCTTCAGAGACACGTTAAGCCAGCAAACCACGTCTTTTCCTGCTGCTCATGTTGCATCACAAAGCAATGTAACACACACAGAGGAATGTGCCATCTGCCATCTTCCTCATCAATGAGTTCACCGATGCCAGTCATAGGCAAGGGTTGCTATGAAGGCACTATGACTTCTCTCCCACCTAGAAAGTACAGACAGTTTTGTTCCTTGTGGTCCCTTGGTTTCAAGTTTAGTTTGAAGTAGTCTGAAAAGGTCTGTTGTTGGTCGTCCATCACTCAAATTGCTTTTTCCTGGGGAAGTAGGTGGTTCTTGGCCTTGTTTATGGAACTTTCTAGAAATCTGGACTGTGAGATTATCTTTAACTTAGCCAGTGATACTAAACTGTTGGAGTTGGAGGCTTGTAAAGACATTTGTCTTCCTACTTCCAGGAAAAACACAATCTGTGGGTTTTCAAAAAAAAATTCATTTTTCCGTTATATTCCAGAAGCACGTTCAGTTCAAGTTTTGGTTTGTGTTTGACTTTTTTTTGCTATAACTCTGAAGCCCTGTTTTAATAAAGCTACTTGGTAGAATCCTCCATGTCTTCTTGAAGGCCAAATGCATAGCTGTATTAGCTCAAGTGAAGACTTCCTTTTCAGACCTGTATAAAGAATGGTAGACAAAGCTGTTTTTCAGTGTAGACCAAGAACAAGGGCGTCTTAAAACAGTATAGATGCGGGTTAATGTTGGCAATGGAGGTCTTTATCACCTTATCCCAAAGTCACATCAGCACTATCTCAATTTATTCAGGTATTAAGAAGAAATGTTGGCTAAATTCTTTCAAAATGTTTTAGAATGTGCTTCTTGAGATTTTACTGCATCATTATTGTGCGCTTTATGGGATGAGAGGATCTCCGTTCAAAGTTCATCCATTTGGCCTGTTGACTTTGCAGTTACTCCCTTCTTTCAGGACAAGCTGGTTTGGAGTGGCACAGATAACTGTGGCTAAGAACTGGTCCCTCGTAATGATGGGCTCATGGAGCAGTGATGGGTTTCACTGTGAGAAACGCTATAATGGATCTAACCATGATCATGGACCCAACCCCCTTTTAATCTCATTAATCTCCCCCCAAAATACCCAATGTTTAAGATTAATCCATTTTTTCATAACTACTACATGATTTCAGCTATAATAACATTATTGCTTAATATGACCCGTTCTGTGCCCGTCCCTCCGGTTAATTTCTCTCATGGCAGCTCAGTTCACCTGACAGGCCACCTGGGATTTTTATGTCTTACTTCATACTTTTTTTTGCAGATTTGCTATGTTTTTTTTTTTTTTGGTTTTTTTTCCTTCACATTTGAGAACACACTTCTTTTTTTTCTTCCCCACCTTTTTTCCCCCTTGTAGAAATCTCTCATTCAGATTCCCCAGAAGGTAGGCAATACCAAAACCTTGAATCATCGCAAAAAACGTTTTTGTGCTCTTTTTCCCCTCTGTGGTCTTTCAATGCAAGGGATGTTATTTTTTTTGTGACTCTCGTCCATCTCTCTACGGTTTTGCCTTTCACTAATGCCCATTGCCCAGCTCGCTCCTCCTCCAGTCTTTTCTTCCTCCCCTCGCTTCTCCTCCCTCAGCGAATAACTCTGATCCCTTTTCCATTCATATCTCACTCTTTTGTTGGGGCTGTTGACTCCGGTCAGTGTTTGTTGTGCCTCAGACCTTGTGAATAGGTCTCCCTGTGCCATAGTCTGTGCTGTTTTCATGCAAATCTCCTACAATGCAGTTAAGTAACTACAATGACCGACTCCTCGAAGTCACACATGCTTCAGACGAAAACACACTCTGAAACCTGACAGAGTTCTGTGTCTATTACTGAAGTATTCTAATGGCTGAACTAAACCACCTTTATGGGAGCTGATGTGCTGCTTTTGTCTGTGTTCTGGCCTCGTCTTGTCATGCATTCGCCTTCTCAACCTCTCGGAGTCAGTATGCACCTCACCTCACTATGGTTCCTTATACAGCTGCCAGTAGGGAATACAAACATTTAGGAAATAATGATGTACAGAAGGGATGTGATGTTATGCCTATTAATATTCATTTCTTTTGACACAGGGTTTGCAAGACACTGAATGAAAAAGGTTTTTTTGTTTGTTTGTTTTTTTTAAAGGCTGTAATCATACTGATGTTAGATATCGGAAGGCTTTTTACAGTTCCATGGTTCCACTCATTACATTTCTGAAAGAGAACAGTGAATCAACTGGAACAACCCAAATTATGGCATAGTGCTATTCCTGGGAAGAGCTGCATTTTTTTTTACAAAAGGATTAAAACGCTTCCCTGTTATTCCTGAGTTCGTGCTGCTGTAGGAAATTTATTAACGATGGGGTGGTTTTATGTGACGATGCGAAATCAGGAACCATTACCACCCCAAAGTTTTTCCCTATAACAGCACATCCTGCCATGTTTTATTTTCCTTACAACACATCAAACTGCCAAGACCTTCATCAATTCATTAAAAAGAATGTTAATCAGTTAAGTCATGTTTAGTGTTGACCACAACAAGTTAGTTCCTGTTATTACTTGCGAAAGAGTTCCCCGCACTTTTGTCTCTCTTGAAGATCAGAAGACAAAACAAAAAGCCATGCCATGTTAGGCCTGTTCACACCTGGCATTAAACGGATCACAAACGTACAGGTGTGAAGTGGGTCAAATGCATCTTGAAGACACATTGCCCCTGTTTACACTTGGGTTTAAAATGCATTCAGGTCACAAATGGACAGCCAAGACACATCACTGTTTACACCTGTGTCTATCATGCGTCTCCAAGGTGTCCAGCTGAACACTTGTTCAAATTTCGTTACTGCCCACATCACTTTCGCTAAGGTCCCTGCGCACATTATAAACGTTAAACCTGCAACACACCTGCATTATTTTCTTGCTCTCCAACCACGTACATGGGTGCTCCTCTACGGTTTTTTCCAGCATGTCATGCTGTTACCAAAATAGTCACCACATATAGCATTGATTACATATTTTCCTGTTACGTCCGTGTCGGGGCTCGGCAAGTGGTTTGAGTGAACGCGTCTCGTTTCTTTAATAATTCAAATGTTTGAGAGGAATGCAGGAGTTGCACCTGGAATGCTTTTCAGTTAACAGGTGAACCTTGTCAAAAGTTAATTAGTGGAATTTCATGCCTAATAATGCGTTTGAGGCGATCCGTTTTGCTATGTCTAGCTAGTGTAAATAACCCTATTCCACTAATGTAGTAATCAATATTATTTCAAAAATCGCTCACCTAAGTAAAGAGAAACAACAGTCCATAATTAGAAGGTTTTGACTGGCACTGTACATGAGATATGTAAATTTGTTGGACACTTCTGCCTGAACATACAGCTAAAGACTGACCTAATAACACACTGACGCATGACAGCCTTTCTTCAGAGAAAACAATAATGATGCCAGGTGTGAACAGGTGTGAGCTCGGCTGTCCACTTCTGATCAGATCACCCAGGTCGCCCGTGCTCATTAATACCAGGTGCGAATGTAGAGAAAGCACAAACCAAAAAGTTCTCCATTCTGAAGACTTTACTGTGTCATAAAACAGCTTTGCAAACCGCCAACACTGGAGACTCATCAGTATTAAACCTGTGATTCGAATGCCTGACCAATCAGATTTGAGAATTCAAAAGCGCTGAGGTATGTTTTAAAAATTAGTTCTAATGTATATAACTTTATAAATACAAAACTTGATTTTTCGAAACATCCTAGCTTAAGTTTTAGTTGTTGGTTAATTTGCTCTAAAATTAGTGGCGTTACGTGTTATACTAATGAAACGGATGTCGATAACTAGAGAAATGTGGTGTGTGTGTGTGTGTGAGTGAAGGGGTGTGTGCTACTCCTTGAAGGTTGGAGGGTTTTAGAGAGGAGGCTCTGAGGTATATGTGGTGGAGGGACTTTTGCAGCAATGCTTTCTGGCTTACGCTTCCCTATTCTCTGCCGTGAGGAAATGGAAATGGTTCACCACTTGAAAACTGTTTGTGTGCTGATATGTTTATTGCCTTTTTATTCTCTTCGTTCCCAAGACTGCTACTGCTTATTTAAATCACTGTTGAAGCAAATGTCTAAACCATGCTAGTTGTAGTATATCATTAGTTGTTAATGTAAGGTTAGGCTGTATGATTTAATGGCTGTGGGTTTAATGTTAAAGTACCCTTGAAAATGCCATCTTAAACCCTGTATATTTATATGTAGTATATTTTACCCCGAAATCATCACTACGCGCTCTTAGCCTCATGGCTTTTCTCTGTGCCGAACAGCTAGTTAGCTAGCACGTTTGTAATCATCTGGGTCTCGAATTTGTGGTAAGTTTTAATAGGTTTGGCTAATTGTGTTTCTCACTACCATTAGCCAAGTCTAGCACGCAGTTTCTGTAGCTAAAGGTTTCCCATCATGACATCATCCTCTACAAATTTACATATCAGACCATGATAGGTTTACATTTTATGACATCACAAACTAAACTCGTATGCAACGACACTTTTTTAAAATATTCAGGTTTGCTTATTTATTATTATTAAATTCATTCTATGTTTGTCATATATATATGAGGGAAATCTATATATATTTCCCCTCCAAGATCAAGTGTTTTTGAGACTGAGGGTAATTTTTAGGGCTGTTTCCACCCCCAGAGTTCACCCAAATACTAACTCCGTCATGGAAATCAGCCACTCGAGTGTTAACCATTTAAAACGCCTTTTGTTCCTTTTCTTTTTTAGTTCGGAGGTACTTTAATATTATTCCAACAGTTTTATTATTTCAAGAGTCTAAACTCTTATCAGGAGCCTGTAGCCAGAAGTAGTGATGCAGGTGTTAGTTCTGTTTAATGGCCAGTAAAAAGAACATGAAAAGTGATTAATAGACTAAACTTGTGCCGGTTTTCTTTGAGGAGTCCGTATGAGGGAGAGGGTCGAGATGAGGCCAGCAGGTGAGGATATCAATTAAGTAATGATCATTACAATGTTTAAACATGATCAATACATTGGTTATAGCTCTTAATTTGTCTCTAAGAATGAATGAATCATTTCTACCACATTTTAATCAATTAGAATTGAAGATTGACATGCCTTTGTGTCCTTCTTAAGAGAATCACTTGGCTCGTTCTTACCCCGATTATGAAATTACACCCGGCTAACCACCAGTAGATACGCATTAGTACTAGTCACCTCAAGCATTTTAGTGTGTACTTGTCTTTTCTTATCAACTTAAGTTTTGTAAAAAGGATGCCAAAGTGGTTTGACTGCATTGTAGCCCTGCATCATGATGTCACATTTTATTTTTGAGTTAATCATGTTTCCCTGTGTACGACTCCGATGGTAACGTCTGTGTTCTTATAAGTATGTGAGCTTTGCTTCAGTGGTCGAGGTTGTGCAGTCCTAAATGAGCGTTACGTTTAGTGTGTCTTTGCCAAGTTGTCCTCCTTTCGTTCACCTTCTCCTTTGTTTGTCTCCTCTCGTCACGTCTACCCAAGACCCATGTTGAGCACTGCAGAAAAGCTGGAGAAAGGCACCCAGGGATCAGCGGGGGATGAGAACAGGGACTCGGTGTCATCCTCCTCGCCCGTGTCCAGCACGCCCTCGTCAACCCAGTCCTCCAAGGACATCAAGCCGCGTTCGCTGCGCTTCACCTGGAGCATGAAGACCACTTCATCCATGGAGCCGAACGAGATGATGAAGGAGATCCGGAAGGTTCTGGACTCCAACAGGTGCGATTATGAGCTGCGTGAGCGCTTCATGTTGCTCTGCAAGTCAGGGAACCCTTCACGTGATGACTACGTCCAGTGGGAGATGGAGGTGTGCAAGCTGCCCCGCCTCTCCCTCAACGGCGTGAGATTCAAACGCATCTCGGGCACCTCCATCGCCTTCAAGAACATCGCCTCCAAGATTGCCAACGAGCTTAAGCTGTGAGCCTTGAAACATGATTTGGGGATGAAGCTAATATGGAATTGTGGCAGATGTGAGAGCTGTAGCCCAGATGTGCGTTAGGAGAAGATGGACAAAGTGGCGCCATCTGAAGTGGGGACAGTGAAGCGTTTAAAGACTGTAAATGAAGCAGGAAGGCTAGCACAGTTTGGTGGGAGAGGTCGGTGTGTATAGATGTTTTGAGGGTCGCCTTGATTTATTTTTTTATTTTTATTTTTTTGGTGGGAGGTGTTTCCTTGGCTTGGGTTTTCTGTCCCCACATCACCCCCCCCCCCCACACCCCCCCTCCCACCCGTATTTTGTTGTCATCTTTTATTTGTGGCGATTTTGTTTTGTTTTGTGGTTTCTCCTTGCTCCTCAGTCGTATTCTGTTCAAGCAGTATAGTGATGGAGAAGGATGTTTATGTAATTATTGAACTGAAAAGTGTTTGCTGGTTATTCTTATACTACAAACTTGAACCAGCAACTGTCCCAACACGCTGTAATCCCCATCCCCCACATTATTTGATTTTCTTACTTCCAGTTCCAAATTACTCTTAATGAGCAGAGAGGTAGATCGGTGGCGTTGACACTGAATGTACAGCACGCTTAGTGGTGGGAAACTGAGACTGAATTACTACGCACATTTAGTAGAGCCATAGTGAAATTTGAATATTCACTCATCTTGCTGTGGTTCATTCTCAGCCTCCACACTCACGTGTGCATCACAGTAACGTGTCTTATCTGATCTGATCTGATCTGATCTGGAAGTGCAGACTTGAACCCTCAGTGCTCTGGAGGGAGAATGCCTCTGTGCACTCTAAGCCCAGACAATTAGTTTTTATTTTCTCTTCCTGCTGCACGGGTCATATGTCAAAAACTAATTAAGGGCCAATTAAGTCATTATTGGTGGATTGTAGTGTAATTAAGAGTTGCTGGTTGGTTTCAATGTGCTGCACTGGAATGAGTCTGTGTTTTGTTGCCTTTTTTTCTGGAGAAGATTATATTATAAGAATAAAAAAGTTGGCTGATTTGTGGTCTCTTGTTTTGAAAGAAGTTTTGCTTTTCAGCTAAAGGCTCTTGTGTTTCAATGGTATCAGGTCTGGCATGTTGATGCAAAAGTAGTTATCCCTGAACAAGTGCTGTACCGTTACCTCAGGAACTATGCTTTTAGTCACATCGGGTCTCCTTTATGAAGCCGGATATGAGTAAGTCTTCATTTGTAAATCACAGGAGCATTAACACGACATGTTACTTTAGTGTTAAAAAAAAAAAAAAAAAAAAAAAGGAAATCTTGGAGACTCACGAATGTAACTCTCGACCGCATCGTGTAAGTGACCGAGGTATTTCAATTTTATTTAAGGATTGCATTGTCAATCAATAGCTTAGATTTCAGTTTCTCACCTGAATTTAATGTCAATTTGCTGGAAAGGCATTATTTCATTTTAATTGCTGCCACCTAAACCATATCCATAAATTACGATAAGATTAGCTATTCAATTAGGGCCAAAGAAATGGCACCCTGTAGAAGCAGGAAGATTAAACCAGGCCTTAGTGTGAGAGATTAGGGTAGCTCTCACACCGCAGTGGCTCGAAGGCATAAATGAGGCAGCACATGATGCTCATATTATGGCTACGTTACATACGTCCAGAAAGTTCTGCGTCCAGGATCAGAGATGGTCCATACAGTATAGTGTCTATAAAATGACTGACAGGAAGCACATTCAAACACAAGCTAGCATTCCGGCCTGGAAGTCAGTTTTCCACATCTCAGTGATTTTAAACTTTTGTTAAGGCCATTGTTTTTATCAGGTACTACATATCTTTCTGGTTATTTGTACAAGTAAGGAATAACAACAAATCGACTACTGCACCTTTAATCCAAAAATTACCACACATTTTTCATGTCATCTAGTCTATCTGTTTCTGGAACATGGATCTGTTCTCTTTTAAGTTGATCTTATAGGACTCAAAATAACTGCCTGGGAGAGTTGCCAAGATGGCCGCCGAGTGGTCAGACTTGACTTGGGGATTTTGCATGAGCGCTACCACGGAAACCAGCAGAATACTATAGATAGGAAGGTAGAACCACTTTAAAGTGATAAAACTTTTTTTTTTTTTTCCATCATACCCTGCTTTAGTGTCACGGTCAGAGATCGATCTGCGCTAATGAAGCCCGAATGAGAAGTTATGAAAAAGTTAACATGGGGTAGTGTAAATACCTGCGTCATCCGTGTGGCTGTCGTTATAGTTACGACTTTAGTTTCTGCTGTTGAACATTAGTAAAATGCAAACTAGATATAAATATAATCTAGAATTCGGGGAGGAAAATGAATCGGTGTGTTTCCGCCCGGTTTCGAACCGGGGACCTTTCGCGTGTGAGGCGAACGTGATAACCACTACACTACGGAAACTGCGACACGTTGCCTCGGCGCATGTGTCATTTTGATGATTGACATTGTGTTCGAAATATTAATTAAATAAGACAATTTACAAATTTATACCATACATATGTATGAAAATGTGGGTAAAATGCAGTTCAGCTTTATCAAGCGAGTTGTTATTTATATGGAGACTATTTGTCTAGCTGCGTCGCTAGAACAGCAAATATAGATGTAACAACATACCGACTGCTTCTTCTGCTATTTTCCGACCGTGTTTAAGTTAAATACAGCAAGTCAAAACGATACCAGATGAGTTATTTTACAATACATTTCAGCTGATGAATGCACATACGGCGGCCCACCACTAGGGAGCGATAGCTAAATGCAAACAAACAACTAAAGGTGAAATTTATCGCCTTGGTCCAGAGCATGCGCGAACCGAACGGCCCGGATGTGGGAATCGATTCCGGGTCGGTTTCCGTTTACAGGATTTCGACTCTTAGTAATAATTAAGAGTCGACGGTTACAGGAGTCGACTCTTAATAATAGTAATAATAGTAATAATAGTAATAATAGTATCATATTTTGATTTATTTTAGATTTATTAATTTAATGTGCTGTCACCTTAGGTCAATCAGGAAGTTGAGCCAAAACAAAGCATTGTCGATTCATGTGTCATAATGCCCAGGGACGCAGAATCGACTCATTTGAAGGTCGATTCATATCCCTACTGCTAATCAAGTACTGACAACAAGGACTGGTGAAGATTTTTTTGTAGTCTTGCTTTCGCGGTAGGTTTTTATGACTTTAATCTATTAAGTGCTTTCGTTATGTTAACAGGCCATATGATTTCCATTTGCTCTATGCACACAAATATATAGCTAGTTTAGTAGCCCGTAGTTCATGAATTGATAGCTAAGCTAGCTTGAATTCGGTTAGACTTGATAAGTTAGTCGTTTGTCTGTGTTATTCGTACATGTTTTAATGACTTATACAGCTTGACTACAGCAGTGAGAGGGGAAACTGCATAGTACTGGTATTATATGAAAGCCAGACTGAGGCTAACGCGATGAATAAAGCACAATAGCAGTTAGCTATACGCTAGCCTGACCATTCGACCTGCGCTCAGTTGTTTGATTGTGGCCTTTTTCATGGTTTTACATTGTCGTGTTTTAAATTTCGTTTACTGGAGCTTATGGTCTGAAATGAGCAACATTGTGTGTGGAGAGATTAAGGTTAAGTTTTTCCAGGCTTTTTGCCATGTCGTGGCCTCTTCCTCTTCACCTATTGGCCATTTTATTAGTATTTTCTATCGGTTCATATCCCTGAACATGGCGGAAACTGCGTGCACTAAATAAATAACTTTTGCGCGTGGGAAAGCCGTTTGTTTACTATAGGGGTGGAAGATATGGCAACTATATAATATCGCGAGTCTTCGACGTCATATGAATTCGTCACGAGTTATCTCTATGGACATTTGTGGTGGGGGGAGGGTGTGGAACCCTCTTCAGGGGAAAGTAGCTAATCTATGCTGAAGAAGTCACCACATGGCGTCATGGGTTAATTTGCATATTCATTGCGCTGCCATTGTGATTTGGCATATACATGAAAAAGGAATTTTTTTAAAGATGGTTAGTATAAAGCAGAATAGACTCAAACTATTATCAGAATAGAAAGTAATACATTATTAATACACAAGAGCCATATTGCTAATATCTGAAAGTCATTATATTTACAGCCCTAGAAACAAAGTACGTGTCCAAATTGAGTGACAGTCAACGAGTAGGCAATGCTGTTAACACTGATGTTTGTTTGGTGAATGTTTGATGTTATCTCTGACCTCTCTTTTTGCTTTTAGGGACCGCGTCCAGTTGCCAAGGAATCGTCTTAACCTGTGCAAACCAACAGCCTCGTCTTGCAACTGTCAAAAATGGTGAAGATATTTGTTGGTAATGTAGCTTCTGCAACCACAGAAGCAGAGCTGCGTGCACTGTTTGAACAACACGGTGTTGTGTCAGACTGTGACATCCTGAAGAACTATGGCTTTGTGCACATGGATGAGGAGGAAGCGGCCCAGAAAGCGGTCGCTGCTTTGCACAAGCATGTGCTCAATGGCTCGCGCATCACCGTCGAGTACGCCACCACCAAGGTGCGCAACGCCACCAAGATCTACGTGGGCAACGTGCCTGAGGGTGTCACAGCTTCCAAAATCAAGGCACTCTTCCAGCCATATGGCAAGGTGGTGGAGTGTGATATTGTGAAGAATTATGCATTTGTTCATATGCAGAGGGAAAACGAGGCCTTGGAGGCCATCAGGGAGCTTAATCATACGAAATTGGAGGATCAAAAAATCTTTGTGTCCCTCTCTCGCAGTAATCAACCTAAAAATAGCAGAGGAGATGACTATTTCCCCCCTCCTCCCCATCACTATGCACCCCATCCGCACCATCCTCCTTACCTGCCCCCACGTCCTCCACTCGGTGAGTTCTATCCGCCTCGAGGTCGTCTCCCGCCACCACAACTCCCACCGCCACCTCCCCGCTCCTACTATGAGCGTGAAGCATATGAGAGGGGTGTTCGCCACGACCCGTATGCCGCTGACCCACATATTTACGACCGGGACCCCTACGAGCGGCATCCTCCGCCTCCGCAGCGACCCCCCTCGCCTCCCGTTGCCCCTCGCTACTACCGAGAGCGCAGCCCTCTGGGCAGTCGTCGGTCTCTGCTGCCTCCGCCGCCCCCACCGCCACCGCCTCCTAGCTACATGCGCAGCTATGCCCGTGGTGCTTCGGGCGCCGCACTTCCTCCCCCGTCCTCGGCCGCAGGCTCCGGCTATCAGCGTTACTCGCTCGGCTCAGGCTTTGATAAAGATGATTACATGGAGGACAAGTACAGCAACGGCTTCGGCCGTGGCTACTAAGCTTGCTTTGTCCAGAAAGTCTATGCGTCTCTCTTTTTGTATAAGGCAAGCTAATAAACAGGGACATATCTGCAGGAATTAGGAAATCTACTCTGATGCTTGTAGCCGATTCTCACAATGGGTATAGCGGAGCTCATATTCTGTTAAACTATTCAACTTAGTGTATTAGAAAATTGTCAAATGCTGATTAAATTAGAATTTAGGCAGGTTTTGATAGTGTATAATGGTTGTAGGTGTTCTCACTTTGAGTATCTTTCCACGATTCAAATTTTTTTTAATTGAATGGTATGTTTTGCATGTGTGTCAGTTTAGATTGTGAGGGACTGCCTAGTACTAATGAGTGCGTTGTCATTGATATTGTTTGTTGCAGGGGCTTAATGTGCTCCTTATTTAAATGAACCCTGGTCCACACCAGCATGGTTGCATTTTTGTACAACATTTGGACATTTATTACACTTGACTTTTTTCTTAAAGCATGGTGTATGACTTGCATGGTTAAGAAAGGCTCTAAACTATGGTTGCGCAACATACTTATGGATGGCTTTGATGCAGACCTAGTTACGTTGCGTTCCAGAGTGTGAATCCGCATAAGAAAGAGGAGGAAGTGAGAGGATGTTATTAAATATGTGGTAGTGGGCAGAGCCGTGGGACTCCACCTGATCATCATATCGCATCTTAACAGCCGCCCGAGCACAACGTCGACTCGGCACACCACGCTTGGAAACGACGTCGCCTCCTAGGAAAAAGCAGCGTCCACTAAAGGAAACTCGGGAAAACAAACGACCATCCGCCACATAAAACAAAAACTGCTACCACATAGTCGGTATTTCTCCAATAAAATTGTGGTCAGCCCATTTATCGTTCACACAGACTTTGTAGCCTTTCTTGATATTCGAGACGTTTTAACATCTCGACACACTGGACATGCTTGTGATTAAACATATCACCAAAACTCAAATATTGTAGCCTATCCTACGTGTGATGTTTCCCTACGTTCAGTTTGTTAAAATGTACCTCTGAAAACCTACATCTCGTCTGTGGATGCAAACCGATGTCTTCATAAATGGTTGAGCTCTTTAACAGTTGTCCGAACGCAAGTCGATTTCTGTGCTTGGTGTGATTAGTTTAAAAATAAATTTAGTTATGTGCTAGCAGTCGCTGTCTCTCCAGCCGTTTAATAAAACATCGAATTATCTGACTACCGTTTTTTTCCGTTGTACCTTTTTTCCCCCCTGACTGTCGCACACATTCCCTGTATTTTTCGCACCCGTTAACACTCGTGACCTGTTGACCTGACCTCTGTCTTGCAAATAAAGCCAAGAAACGAGCTAATAATAATGGTCTAGTAGGGGCCAGTAGTACTCCAAATGTAGCTACAGTTCCTAATTTTCCACCACAAGCTCTGCCCTGCCTTGATCCCTGGCCAGAAGTTTCATACATATGTTTGCATTATTAAAAACATTTGTAACTAACTGTGTTGCCATACATGAAATACAGGTAAGTTAAATACGCAGGTAAGTAATACTGGAAAGAATGTTTGGTTTTGTTTAAACATTTTCATGATTTTTGAAGCACCCATGTCAAATTTGTTTTTTCCCCCCTACCCATACTAGTCATTAGCTTGTCCCAGGCAAGTTTTTCTGTAATAATGTCTTGTTTTTATTTTCTTGTGTCATTTTTTTCCCAAGTGTAATGTGTGATCGTCAGAGATGGGATGAGACCTAAGAATGCAGCAATTTTACCTATTTTGAGACTAGATTAATAGAAATCATGTTTGTTTTTAAAAACAGAGCAGCTCAGAGTGATCAGGGAAAATATCAAATTTACACAATTTTCCATTTTTTCGACAAATGTACAGTATCTGTGATTTGTGTTTTGGTTTTGTACTTTGACTCTGAAGCCAATTTAGTTAAACACTAATGGAAGGTCTAGACCAAGATCCTTTCCATAGATATGCTGTTTGGACAAAAGTATGTGGACTCCTGACCATTTCAAATCCATGGGCGTTAATATTGAGCAGTTCCCCCTTATTTGCTATAATAACCTCCTTTCCTCTGGGAAGGCTTTTCACTAGATTTTGAATTGTGACTATGGAGCTTTGTGCTCATTCAGCCACAAGATCATGACTGGGGTGCAGTCTAACTCATCCTGAAGGTGTTCAGAGGGGTTGACGTGCAGGCCACGCCAACCTGAGCACACCATGGCTTTAGGGACCTTGTTGTACACAGGGGCATTGTCATGCTGGAACATGTTTGGGTCCCTTATTTCCTGTGAACTAAATCTTAATGCTACAGCATACAATGACATTCTAGGCAATTTTGTGGCAGCAGTTTGAGGTGTGATGGTTAGGTGTCCATTGGCCATATACATGTAGTGCATATGCCCCAACACTAATTAAATGCCTCACACCATATCCAGTGCAAGTAGTGATTTTGCTGGAGGTTTATGCCAAAGCCACACCCCAAAACAAGCAATCTACCTAGGCTAGAACCCCTGTCAGTAATGTTTTTTGTCAGTGATAAAGCTCACCCTCTTGCAATAGGATTCAGGTAAGTAGAGATGCCCAATTGCTCTGAGTAGTCGGAGGATGTTGGTAGACTACATAACGGTGTTTTGGTTTACAGAACCGGGCCGACCAGAGCAGCTATTTAGTTTACTGCTATGATCCACAAATATCCAGTCGCGTTTTAAATCGAACAAAAAAATGCCCTCTCCAGACTGCATTTAACAATGCCATTTCATAACCGAGTATCAACAGTGATTGGCTTGATGTTGAGTTGTTTACAGTAAATTCATAAAAGTAATTCCATGTCTCATTACAAACATTAATCATATGAAAATGTAAAGCATTGTTTCTTTTCATAGTTTACAAACTACAAAGCCATAGATATACTGCAGTACAAGCTACTACATAGGGACTGTAGAAATCAATACACTAATTAAATAACTAAACGGGCAAGTTGCAGAAAATATATTCGACTTCAGCTACAGAATTATTGGCACCTTTGATAACAGTGGGTAAAAAGGTTATGAAACAATGGCTTTGATTAATCAGCTTAATCTCACTAAAGAAAACTCTAACATTTAGCTGAATTACATGTATTCACAGAATATTAAGAAACATTCCAGAGTTTTATTTTCAGGGTTATATTTTATTCCCCCACAATTTCAGGCACTCCTGCTATTAGTACTCTAAGAGTCTTCACTTAGACAGAGTGAAGAATCTGAGATCACTCCTCCATACAGAATCTGTCCAGATCCTCCATGGTCATTTGTTGCTGCTTGTGGACTCCAATTTTGTGTAGCCCACAGCCTTTCATTAGACTGCACTTCAGTGAACTGGGATGGTCATGTCATTACACCATTTTTGTGTGGATTTGGATTCTTGCTGAAATATACAACCATGGCCCAGTTGTGGTGTCTTGACAAATGTGACCAAATATTCACTGAAAATAAACTTCATGAAGTACATGTTACCATGTACCCTAGCATGGTTTCCAGGGCCCTGCTTAATAGTGCATATTAGGTTATTTTGTTTTTTTGTTTTGTATATCCATCCTTCTTTTAACTCTAAACCCTCGTTGAGATTTGCCAGAAAACTCTATCATTGTCTAATCTAACCATAGAACCAAGTTCCAGTAGTGTCTAATGAACTCCAGATGCTTATATTTATGGTTAGATGAAAGAAAAGGCTTTAATCTGGCATCCCTTCCAAATAGTTTGTTGGCAATGGAGGTGGTGTCTAATTTTAGATTTGGTGACCTGAAAATGCTTCCATCTTCTGCAGATCTCCAGCTGAGATGCCTCTGTAACCATATCCATCCTCCTCACTGAGTGTGAGGGGTTAAAGACAGTTGCGTCTTCTTTCAGGCAAGATCATTATAGCTCTGGATGTTTTAAACTGTTTATGTAACCCTGACAGGGGATATGGGTATTTTCAGGCATGAATCTATTTTTATAGCCATTGCCTTATTTAGGAAGGCCAGCACACGTTTCTCAGTTTATTTTTGTATTCCCTAATCCTCCCCATGTTGATGAATGACTAAGAGATTTTGGCCTTTGTGTTATCTCGTGTTTATATCCCGGAAATACAGGAAGTCATGGATGACTGCTGAAGATTTTCTAAACATTCAGGTGAACATAAAGTGAAATATAAATGTGAATAACCCTCTTTGTTTTTTTTGTCTTCATGTCAATAATTGTAAGACATGGGGTTTTGTTTGAGTTCGATACTGAGTTTGAGTTTGATGTTGCATCAGCCAATCCCTGTTGACATTCATTGATGAAACGTGAAGTCATTCATATTATTGGGATCAACCCCACCTTTCTGCAACCTAGGAATTCCGTAGTAATACACTGCTCAAAAAAATTAAGGGTGCACTTGAATCGCACATCAGATTCCGATGAATTAATTATTCAAGTTGTGAATCTTTATTGATTATACATTGTGTAATTAGTTGAGAAACAATGTCCCAGAGGTTCTCGATTAGGTTCAGGTCTGGGGAACATGGGGGCCAGTCACTGTCATCAATGCCATGGCATGGCTTCTTCAGACTTGTTCACATCTGTCATATGTGCTCAGTGTGAACATGCACTCATTTGTGAAGAAAACGGGGCACCAATGGAAAACCTGCCAATTCTGGGGTTCTTTGGCGAATGCCTATCAAGCTGCACAGTGTGGTACTTTGAGCATAGGACCCACAAGAGGACGTCGGGCCCTTATGCCACCTTCAAGGAGTCCGTTTCTGAGTGTCGCATGCACTCAAAGGCCATTTTGTTGAGCTCTGGCAGTGTTCCTCCTTTCACAAAGAAGCTGGTACTGGTCCTGCTGGGTTGTTGCCCTTGTACGGCCCTGTCCAGCTCTCCTCGTGTAAAGCCTGTCTCTTGGTATCTTCTCCAAGCTCTTGAGACTGTCCTGGGAGACATAGCAAACCTTCTTGATATGGCACGTATGGATGCGCCATCCTGGAACCTCTGGATTACCTGTGCAAAGTGAATGGGCTGTTGGTACCGCCTCATGCTACCAGTAGTGACAAGGGCACTAGCAAAATGCAAAACTAGAAAATCAGTCAGGAAGAATAAAGAGGTAGAAATGGTCTGTGGTCACCACTTTCAAAACCATTCCCTTTTTGGAGGTTGTCTTGCTGTTGCCCCTCCTGTCCACCTGGTGTTGCTTTCATTTGCACCAAAGCAGGTGAAATTGTTTCACAATCACTTCGCTTCCTAACTGGACAGATTGATATCCCAGATGTTTAATGGACTTGGTGTTATACTGTGATTAAGTGTTCCTTTTTTTTTTTAAGAGCAGTGTAGTTTCTCTTGGTGGTTTCTTGAGTTTAAGGTGAATACTTGGTGAAATTTTCAATAGGAAAAGACACTTGTTCACTTGTTTTTCCTGTCATTTTTTTCCTTTGAAATTTCAGACACCAGTTGGCTGATTGTATTTGGAGTAGATGGAAAATTGTGTAAATTACATTTATTACTTTAAGCATACCGACTGATTCAGTGTATCAGCTACCTCATAAAAACATTGTGCTACTAATGAATCTAAATTACAGTATAAAAAGTGTTGTTTTTTTTTTTTTTATAATAAATCAGTTACTTATTGTATTGGCTAAACCAGACTACCAGGTTTATAAAAACACACTGGCTCTGCATCCCAAATTTTCCCATGATTTACCAATGCCTACCAGGCTCTCTTTAATTACTAGCTATCTGATGTTTTTTTTTGTTTTGTTTTTTTAAAGCTGTCTTAACAGGGTCATTATAAACACTTTTGTTCCAGAACTCTGTAAAGTCAAATCCGAGTACCATCAATCTGTAGCTATATGAATATTTTGCTAAAAAATTGTTCTGTGTTTGTTTAAAAGTTGCAGAATTTATTGCCCCTGCTTGAGAATCAGTTTTCCCAGAAAATTTCCAAGGAATTTATCTAAATAAGAGCTTGGATGCATATGAGTCACATTCAGAATATGTTCTGGCCTAATTTACTGATATTCTAGGTTATTTGCTTGTTAGTTAAAGAACTATATTCAATATAAATTGTACAATTTCACCAAGAGCAATATTGCTTACATTGGTGAATTGAACTGAAAAGTCATTTAACATACATGTCTCCTGTAAATTTACAGGGTGTGCCTGTTCATGTATGGAACATGTGAATAAAGACAGCTCTATTATTATGCCTTGAGTGTCTTCTGTATTTTTATAAAAAGATGGGTTACATGTGCATTATTAGTCCAGTAATTCACATTTGTGCTTCAGTTCAATAGCATTGGGCTTTTACACCATTCAAGCTGAAAGTTCTGACTCCTACTGTAGGCGTGTGTGTGGTTCTGTCATTGTAAACCATTCTAACCAGTTCCGTTCTTGGGAATGATGGTAGTACTGAGAAGACGGCAAAAATGTTCAGAGATTTCATGCTCTTTCACTGTGGAAAAAAATGTATTGAAAAGGTACATTTGTTACTCAAGGTACAATATAATGTGTAAGCACTCTTAAAGGCCCATTTATGTAACTTCAAAGAGTTATCATTGTAAACATTCGTAAATGTTTATTGGACAGGATGAAGGTACCACAGATGTGTTGTTGAGCATACCATACCAGAAGTCTCTAGTTTTGTTTATTTTATATTTTATCTTTTTATTTCCCTGAGAATGTTAAGTTGGCTATGACTTTCTTGGGCCACAATATTAAATGGATTTTATCCAAATCTTTGCACCTTCAATAATGTAAACTATAAGTGCATTTTTTTAACGGAATGTTCTGAATCTACATTTTTGCACAGCGCATCTAGTTTGTCTTCAATGGGTGAAAGGTTGACCAATGAATTGCTAAACAACTCTAATAAATTAAACTGTTGGTCCATATTTTCCTAGTGTGTCTGATATTTGAATAGTTGGACTGTGTTCATGATATAAATGGCTTTTTATTGAGCGTAAGTGATTCAGTGAATTTTTGTTTTTAACACTGGAAGCGTTGCCATGTCCCAGGTTCCTTGTTAGATCCTGAGCATGGATTACTGTCAGTGTAGAGTTTCCCATGTTCTCTGCATGGGTTTCTTTCAGATACTTTGGTTGCATCCCACCTCCCAAAAACATCCTACATAGTGAATTGGAAATTCTTAATTGCCTCTGGTGAGTGTGTGCATTGATGACCTGTTATGGACTGGGTGTTTTCCCACCTCAGGTCGAGTAGACAGTCTGGAAATTGTTGAAAAGCACTGGCCTAACCTGTTGAGTTTCCTGTATGAGTCACTCACCACAGTAATACACATGTTCCCAATCCTGGTCTATGAGAATCTCCTGTCCTGAAAATTTTAATGTTATCCCTGTCCAAATCTCTATCCAAATGAATAAATCTCTTCATCAGAGGTTGAGATTTTGTACGTCTAGTTGATTCGCTTTTAATAGTGAAAAAAAGGAACACAAATCCATATGACGTGTCTGGGTTTTAATGAAAAATGTTAATTACCCTGAACCATCGACAATCATAAATAATACTGAGTGCCCACTTGTGGCGAAAGGACGCGTTGCAATTAAGCAACCGGAAGCCATTCTGCGGAAGTTCCTGCAAAGTTAAGCGGCATTTTGAACTGAATTATAACCGATTTACATAACACGTGAGTATCTATATTAGTTTGGCTAGTTTGAGATCAGATAAACCTCTCACACGATCATACCGAGCCCAGGGAAAATGCCTTTCTAGGTGTTTATTAGAAAAACCTTTGTGAGTGAGATTGTGTGTGACTGTACTAACATGTGTTGCAGTTGCTTGCTAAAATATTGACACCCTAAAGTAGCCGTTCTTAACATTTTGTAGCCAAATACACTATTTTGAACATTTCGGTGCTTTTTTTTTTACACTGATTTAGTAAATCTTATGTGCAAATAGCTGTAATTATTATAAACACTCATTACCATTGTATATGCTCACAAAGTTTTAACAACTTTTGGGTATTATTTGATGCCACATCCTGATCCATCACCCATGTGTGTAGATTTTGGTTGTACACAACAAAAAATAGCAGGAATATTTTATATTGTAGTGTTTCTAGCTATAATGCATGATTGTATCACAAAAATATATTTATATTTATTTTAACTGGTGGAAAGGCATCTTTGATGAACATACTGTATGTGAGTATGATGGACATTGTGTATCTGCAGTCTGGGGTAAAGTGGGCTTGCAAGGACTTCCAGATTGAATGATGGCTAATGAGGAAAAAAAAAACATCTGACAGTTTTACTTATTATTAAATTTTGCATAAAGTTTATATGCATTGAACTACACTAAGAACAGGGGTTGGTGAAATATTTCAGGAAACCCAACATGGGGATGAGAGCCTAAACGCAAACTAAGTTCCTTCATTTTGTTTCAAATGAACCTATTTTCAGATGCAGCCCACTGTGAGTGCAGTTGCTCTCAACTCTGGAACACAGATTCCTCTCTTGGGTCTGGGCACATACAAGCTGTGCACATATGGAGAGCTGTACAAGTCGGTCAGTGCTGCTCTTGATTCAGGCTATCGTGCCTTTGATACAGCTGCAGCATATGGCAACGAAGGTCTTCTAGGGCAAGTCATCAGGGAGCTCTTGGCAAAGCATGGCCTTGTGCGTTCAGACGTTTTCCTCATCAGCAAGCTTGGCCCGGAAGACCATGGCCCCAGTGCCAAAGAGGGCTGCTTGAGGAGTCTGCTACAGCTGGGTTGTGGATACATAGACCTGTATCTGGTGCACTGGCCTGGAATTGAGGGTTTAGAACCAACAGATCCCCTTCACGCCAAGTATCGCTCGCAGAGCTGGGCTACCCTGGAGGAACTCTACGACAGTGGGAAGTTCAAGGCCATAGGGGTCTCGAACTACAACGAGAGACATATTTTAGAGCTGCTAGAAAGCTGCCGCGTGCCTCCAGCAGTGCTGCAGATGGAGTGTCACCCGAAACTTGTTCAAAGACAACTCCGAGACATATGCAAAAAAGCAGGTGTTCACTTCCAAGCATACTCATCTCTCGGAAAGGGTGCACTCCTGGAGGATCCGGAGGTGAAGGACCTGGCTGAGAGCTGTGGACGAACTCCAGCTCAGGTGTTACTCCGGTGGGCCGTTCAGCAGAGAATCTCTGTTCTGCCTCGCTCATCACAGCCCCAACGCATTCAAGAAAACAGCAGAATCTTTGACTTTGAGCTGAGCAAAAAAGAAATGGGGAGACTTTCTGCTCTAAACTGTGAAATTAAGTATTGTAAAAGAGATTCAACTTCTATTCAATAATAAATTTGTTATAAAAAATATTTCCCGTAATTGAGTAATTATTCAAGAAATACAATTTCTCTGAATTAAGTTGGCTAAGGTCACTTGTATTACTTTTGTAAAGTGCCACTGGTCTTCAGAAAGACAATGTAAACACACACACACAGCAGCAGATCTTGAAAGTAAAGTGCTCTAGGATTATTAATCTTTGTTAGTTATAAAATGTCTGATATCTGGTTAAATCAAAACTGATATTTATGGAATCCAAAATTTTATTTTTGATCACAAATAAATTAAACAAATACAAACAGAACAAATCATTACACAAACAGTTTCATCACAATTTATGTAATGCAGTATAAAGTCTTACCAAGAGCTTGTGAAAAAGACAAATAGAAACACATTTCAAGTAAGGCATCAGCAAAATGCCTGATCGAGTCAAGACCAGCTTCCACAGCATTTGGGTTGTCCATCTGTAATGCTTTGCTTAACCAAAGGTTTTGGCAGGAACTCTCTGTTCTTTTGCATACAAAGCAATTTACCCCAAGCTGCTGTAGTCAAGTGCAATGTGTATAAAATGTCAAAGACAACCCCCAGTTCTTCCATTAGGAAATATGTACATGAAAATGTGTGAAATCCAAAAACATTTCATAAACACTTTATGCACTCAGATCTCCAGTCGATGTCTAAGTAACAAAAGCAACAGCAAATGCTGCAATAAAAGAAACCCTGAGACGAACCGGACTGAATTAGGCCAATACCCGCATCGTTATTAACCACCACTACACACGATTTTCACAGGCTGCTTCACTGACTTTTGGAGTCCTTAGAATATATTTACATTTTACCACCAATTCCTTTAAATCCTTCAATAAGACAAATGTTTAAAATGCAACATATATTTATATATTCATTTATAAAAGACATAATAGAACAATATTTCACATTTATTACCAAATATTCATTTAAAGGGTTCAAATTAATAAATAATTCATAAATATTCCAGGGTTGAATTTATCACTAAATGTGAGATTGTCCATAAATATCACAGATTGTCAGTTAAGATTGTCAAATCTTCTAAAAACAATTCTTTAAATCTGGTATTGCAGTGGTCAAATGTTTTAGCACCTTTCTCCTTCATTTTCACTGACATTTTTTTTATTCTATATAGGGGTTTGGTCAAGCACTTTGATGAAAAGGCCATACTGGTGACAAACATGACCAGCCTTCGTCTTGATGATTGTTGCTTTACTTTTCCCTCTATTTTAAGTGTGTGGAATTTTATTCTCTTCCCTCCTCTTCTCTAGATCCCCAAAGGAAGGAGAACCAGCCACGGTTGGGTTGCTTCTGCGCCACTTTCCCAGGACTGCTCATTCTCCTTATGTCCTGCCAACACCAAGGCAAAAAATAAATAAACACAAAGGGGAAAACACATCGCTTTGCTCAGACAAACCTTCTGGCAGTTGTATGAGTGCAATAAATAGTTTTATCCAGTCCTGATTAGTACTGAAACTCACCCCTCTGTCCAGCCAGATGTCGAATTCGTCACTCATCCTCCTCAGCTGTCGTCCATACTTCTTAGCTTTCCACAGTGCAGCAGGAGCAGATTGGGATCGGCCCCGGAACGGGGCTCCATCCGAAGCTCCAACGCTCTCCTCTGCTGAAATTCCATCCAGGAGCTCGGCATCTTCCCAGCGGCTCACTGTGTGTACCTGGGACTCGGAGTAGAGCCGCACTCGACCTCCGACCCCTGAAACCACACCAGAGTGAGCAATTGATTAGGTTAAACAATGAAATAATTGCAATCTCAGATCTTTTTTCAGCATTAAAATTCCACCATTTTCTACTGAAACGTTACTCTAAAATGTTGTTACACAGAGATTTATTCCTCTTATACCACAGCAATTTTTAAATCGTAAATTAACGCTATCACTTACGTTATAACAGCTATAAATAAGCATTCCCTTACCACCTTTATTTATTTATTTATTTATAAGACAAAAACAAAGACATACCAGTCCTCTATAAACTGAAAATGAAACACACAACTTCCCCTGACCTGAAGACTTTCTCATGGTGGAAAACCCACCAGTACTGACCAAGTGCTGATACTTGAGACTCCTTCCATAAAAGTTTAATAATCATAGCCTTACAGAAAACATCACCCTATCATCGATTATACTGTGCTTCTTTGTTAATGAACCATTTTTTTACTCAGTTTATCAGCGAGTCTGTCATACAAGTCCTCTGAATGAACTGTATACAATAACAAATAATAAGGAACGTATTAATAGAAACCTGTGATTTAAATTATACCTAGCAATACTGTCCGAGCTAGTGTTAGAGAAAATGACTCAACACCTGATGATGAATTAAATTTGACATTTCAACAGAGTTAGGGTTAGGGTTAGGGTTTAGGGTTAGGGTTAGATGGTTGGGGTATCAACCCTAGGTTGATATATATATATATATATATGTGTGTGTGTGTGTGTGTGTGTGTGTGTGTGTGTGTGTGTGTGTGTGTGTGTGTGTACCATATTTGGTACAAATCATCTTTAAAAGGTCTACTATTCTTATTTTATTTAGATTTTTATATTTTATTAGATCTTATATATATATATATATATATATATATATAGTCTTTAGGACTCTCTGAGTGTAAGGATGTCACAGTTGGCAATGTCTTACTTGGAGGGTCAACATTCTCAATTGTCTCCGACCATCTTGATTCACTGGCATCCAAAGGACTGGTGTCCCCTCTTACGCTGTGTGGCGTCTTGTCCATTGCGAAAGCTGGTGGCAATAAATTGTTACAGGTTCATCTGTTAGTCGTGTCATGTATTGAACAGCGTTAACTGAAATGAAAATGGGTCAGTGCAGAAATAACAATGTCCAGCATCATAGGAGTTGATCTCACTCTGCAAGCTTGCACAGCAGCCTGACATTAGTTCTGCTTATTATATCTCAAATACTCGAAGCTTAAAATGATCTTGGAAAACAAATCTTGAAAGCTACCTAAAAACGAAAAATAAAAGACAAAACTTACCTGTAAATCTTGATGAATTCCAGAAAAGGTGATTCAGAATGGTTCCTCCTCCTTCAGCTCCTATTCTGCTGTTTATTACTTTTGTATAGCCCTCCTTTTCGAAATTAAAATGAGCTTTCCTCAGTCTCAGTAGGTATTGATTGCTCATGGCACGCGACACACCCAAATAACAATAGCTAACATGTCTAGCTAATCAGCAAGTTTCAAATCCAACGACACTATCCCGATTTCCAATGTTGACATCACTGAATCAAAATAAAGAGCAAAATACAGCGCTTTATGCGACATTTAGTCAAAGTGATTGTCTACGCCGATTGTCTAACCAGAACCACCGTCTAATTTCTCGTCCACTCTTGTCTTTTGAAGCCGCGTGTAGGATGATCTCATATCACATCAGGTTTATTGTTGTTGTCTGTGTACAGTATCGTACAGTTTCACCTCCCAGCCAATCAGATGCGAGGAGGCTTTCCGGCTCAGCCAATCAGAAGCCGCTGCTAGGCTGTTTTTTTGGTGCGCTGCTGTTCTGTAAGACGTCACTGTTGCGATAGGGTTTTTACCAGCTCGCGCACTTGTTTACTTCCTGAGCTTATAAAACACACAAAGGCAAAGTTAAAAAATAAAAAATAAATAAGAAAATGATTCGCTTCGTCCCTCGGCATGTTGCATTAAGGGGCATCAAATCAAATTATGGGAAACGTATAAGAGTATTTCCAAATGTTCACTATTCATTTTCCTTCACTTTCCCTAGCACGCTTAAGTCTGACTCGTTCTCCTGAACAGGATTTTGGATTCCAGGGACGAAATGACGAACAAATTTGAAAGCATAAGGCTGTAACAAGGCTGTAGTGGAATTTACAGACACAGCATTGTCTTTTTTTTTCTTCTCTAGATGGCGACAAAGGACCTTTTTTACATTTTAATGCCTCTACAATTCATTAATCAAATCTCCACTCACCTTTAATACAGGTTCTCAAACATGGCAAAGGACAAGCGCACACAAAAACTTTTTTGCACTGCCTATTTATGTAAAGATCATGGATGCATTTGAAAGATACACTACATGGCCAAAGGTATGTGAACAGCTGACCCCCACACCCACATGTGGTTCTTCCCTCAACTGTTGCCACAAAGTTGAAAGCACACAGTAGTGTCGGATGTCTTTGCATACTGTAGCATTAAAGGAGCCGGCTTAATCTTCCCAGAATCCAATTCCTTGTTTTTGTTTCAAAAGCATGTGACCACAACCTGCTAACTCACTGTGCAGCAAAACCTCTGCAAATTCACTGTTAGTGATCCATTTGAAACCCATCTCAACTTTTTCTTCATCTACATTTAATACATGGAAGCTTTGATCAAAATATGCCTTATCTTTTCTGTCCTTTGTGGCCACCCACGAGATGGGTCGGTTCAGGTCTGTTACATGGAGAATAATCCATAACGAAAAAAGAATGGATCATTCCAAATAATTAGAAATATAGATACTTTGACAAAATATCTTCAAGGCTGTTGTCACAGCAAAGACGGGACCAACTCTGGAATGGGATGTTCAACAAGCATATATGATTAATATGGTCAGGTGTTGACATACTTTTGACCATATAATCTATTTGTTTTTTATTTATATAGAAACGGTCACATATGACAATACTGTATTGGCTCCTGAGTTGTCCATTTAATAAAACTCTGGGGATTTGGTTACTGTGTGTGGTGTAGCCACCTTACAGCTCCAGCATCCCTGGTTCTGTTTGAAGTTTCTGTGCATGTTTGGTCCATTTGACATGGGTGTGCTCCAGGGTCTCTGCTTTCCCTCTACATCCCAAAAGCATGTCAGTAGATGGATTGGCTACTCTAATTTGCCCCTAGGTGTGAATGTGTGTGTGCATGGTCCCCTGTGATAGACTGATGTCCCATCCATGGTGTATCCCAGCCTCACTCACATTGTTCCCAGAAAAGGCTCCAGATTCACTCTAACCCGGATCATGATAAAGTGGTCACTGAAGATGAATGAATGATTTGCTTAAATTTCTAACAATCCTCCATTTACTATTTACAATTATTGCTTTACTTTATACCACACCTCAGGGAAAATGCTGGCAGCAAGGCAAATTATAGATTTATATTAATGCCCTCATTCTAATATGCTAATATGTCTACAATAATAAGTCATTCACAGGGATATGTATGGTGAAAGTGCTCTTAAAAAGAGAGGCTGACAAGGAAATGTTTATAGTTGCTTCATATAAGTGATAACAGGAACTAACTTCATGGATGTTTGACAGCATTAAATGAAACTATGATGTGTTAATTAATGCTATAATTAATATTTTGAGCAAGTATTCTTTAATGAATCATTATTTGCTAGATATTATGCATTCATTTTGCCTGAATATATAGTAAGAAAACTTCTTAATGAGACCCACTCATGTGGTCACACCTCTGCTTCAACATTAGTTCCTAGAATTTCCTATGAAAAAAATATAGGTTTATTTTTCCATTCATGAATAGCAACTGGGATAAACACGCCTCTCAGCAGGGCATATTCAGTATGTGAGAAAAGTCCTCTCTCACCTCATACACAGTACTGATCATCATTTTGAAGGTACTACTAGATTTAGCAGTTAATATAAAGAGTACTTAAGCATGGAGAATTTACTCTTTTTGATGAATTTCTTGTCATTTTCTACAAAGCTTGTAAATGTTTTAAAGGCATGGTATAATGTCTGTCATTTATGAGTATGTACTGTGTGCACATCAGGTTTGCATTTTCTAAAATACCTGTGTTGTGTCAGTAAAGAAACTTCTACGTTTGATCTACAACAGTTGATAAATTTCCACGACGAGTGTGATTGATTATATGTCATGCTGCTTTCTCACACATGTAGATCTATTGAGGAGACTGCAGCGAATGCTTCAGAAGAGTGAATGAAACAAACTCAATACTAGCAAATAAGTACTAAATTCTCGATATAATGAGCAGTAGTAGCTGCATGCTGCTAGGATGCGAAATAAACTAACGTATGAGTAAACTTGTGACTTTGG
Source organism: Notoglanidium macrostoma (assembly GCA_030068235.1). Classification (NCBI taxonomy): domain Eukaryota; kingdom Metazoa; phylum Chordata; class Actinopteri; order Siluriformes; family Auchenoglanididae; genus Notoglanidium; species Notoglanidium macrostoma. The sequence continues at coordinate 4,569,938 of JAQQZR010000011.1, read as the reverse complement.
TTTTAAGAAATGAAAAAGTGGACTATAATTCCTTTTGAAAATAAATGTGGAAATAAACAAGAAATTTGCTAATTGTGTTAAGCTTGGTGGAGCGTCCATTTTCAAACATGTATAACATCAGTAATAAGGATTAGAGGAAATGAAGGTGAAGGGATAAAGTAATAAATATTACATAATTCAATATTTATTGGGAATTCCTCAAAAATAGGCCTTAGCAAATACAATATTGTCTGAAGACTGTTTCTTTAGTTATTAGTTTCTGATTAATACAAACAAAAAGGAGGAATTAAAAGGCACAGAGCATCATAGGAAAACCCACAGACATGTGGAGAACATTTTATCCAAACATGCATCCTGGGCAGGTCGCCAGTCCACCACAGGGCCAACACAGACAAACAACCACACATGCTCACATTCACACCTATGG
>JAQQZR010000011.1:4554234-4564680 GCA_030068235.1 Notoglanidium macrostoma | reverse complement strand
AGAAAGCAAAAAAAATAAAGAAAAACCTATGAAAAAGAGTAGGTGTGTCCAAACTTTTGACCGGTAGTGTATATGAAAGCTAATACTGGACTAATAAACCTTATTACTTCAGAGGGGACAAATACATGGGTTACCATATTGAAGATGATTTTTGTCATCTGCAGTGACTTTCCCATGCTACACAACATAATTAGTGCTATATCTATCCATGTACATTTGATTATGATTAAGCCACTCGACTGTAGTGTTGAGTGTCAGGTGAGTACCCCAGCCCTACCTCAGGAAAATGTTTCAATGTCCTGGAGTAAGAGAAAACTTACTCCAGGATGTAATAAAATAAGACATCTCCTTTGCCTTCCAAGAAAGAATGAAGTCCATCTCATTTTAAAAGCATGTTGATGTAAATCTCACTAATTTGTTAATTTGTTAATCTGTTAATCTGTTAACAGGCGTTACTTAACTAAATTAGCTTGTTTTCTTAGCTAATACGGAATTAGACTAGCATCGATTCCAGCAGCTAACATAAATTGGCTACATAATATTTTACTTTTGGTTAATTCATTAGCAAACTATGACTAGCAAACTTAGAGAGATTATTTAAATGAAAATGATCTCCTAACAGTTGTCTATAAGTAATAAAAGTAACTTTTCACATTAAATCATTTAAACATATTTACCTTTCATGTTTTAATGCTGGAGCAGATTTAAAAGTAGCAACTCTAGCTTTTTTTTTATTTTTTTTTTTTACTTTCACTTGAGTACATTTTTTGGCTGAACACTGCCTTTTCTGTAAAGCTGCTTTGTGGCAATATCCACTGTTAAACATGCTTTACAAATAAAATTTAAATGATTTGAGTTGAATTGAATATGTCCACATTTATCTGAGATTTTGACATATTATCTGTACTTTCAGTTAGGTATGATTTCTCAGTACTTTCTCCACTCCTGAATAACTCTCTGGTTTAATGGTTTTGTCACAAATAGACTCAAGGCCATTAATTTGGCTTGACACAAGGGACAAACTGAGGGAATGGTGGTGTAACAGTGGCATTGCTGCCTCATATATACTGAGCTCGGGTTAAATTGTTAAATTGTTTCTAAGTGTGAATGAGTGCGTGTGCATGGTGTCCTGTGAAGGCCTGGCATTTCATCAAGGGTGTATCCCTGTCATACACTCAGTGTTCCTGTGATAGGCTCCGGATCCACCACGACCTTGCCCAGGATAAAGCAGATACTGAAGATGAATGAATGAATGAACAAAGGACAAACTGGATGCATAACCATGCATAACATTACAGAACAAAATAAATTACAAGGTTTTAAGAGCCCAAGCACTTAGGATACATGGATATCCTGTTGGGACTGTTTGTTTTCCTCTTCTTCTTATACCCCCACAAGGAAGCTGATGAAAACTCATTGAATTCTCTGTACTCTTTTTATGAAATTTGGGGAAAGTGACAGACGACAGTCTTAGCTACATTCACAGCAATTTTGGTGTACACCACTCAAGCCCTCTAGCACCAATAGGGAAAATCTAGGCATACGTTTTCAATAATAACCCCACTACGGAATGTCAGAAAAAAGTGATTCCACATTCCTCTAACTATTTGAATTTTCTGCCATTTTCATTTTTTTGTTTTCCCCATTCTTATCCTACACATTTTGTCCAATCTTCACCAAATTTGGCAGGCAGCACCATGAGAGTAGCCCCCCATAAAGTTGCCTCTCTTATTTTTAATATACAGAACAGTTTGTCCATAACACACAAAAGATATTGATGGTGAAAGCACCAAACAGGAATTGAGGATGCATCTTAGAAACCATGAGATGTATTTTGACCAAAATGCGTAGATTACTGAAGGACACCATACTAAGGCGTTCCAGAAAGTTTTCTCTAAATTCATCTCTATTTTTCTGTATTTATTATATATCTGTCGGGATTTTGACAGAATATTCAGCTTACCAGCTAAATACCAGCTAAACCAGGAATTACGCATTTTGAATAATGTTATAATTAGCCTGATATAATCACTATGGAATGTTGCCTGGTTCGGATTATGTCCGTGTTCCATGATGACCAGTCGGACTAACTTGCTTGAGCAGTGATCCTGATGTGCTGTGGTTATTAGTGAGGGTCGCGGGCGCTATGCCGAATGTGTCCCCTCCCTTCCCCTGTCTCTGCAGTCTCACTGCTGACGTTCCTGTGCTTCTCCGCTCCCTTCCACAGTAAAGCAAGGAGGGAAAATCAGAGCTGCCATTTTCCATCCTCGGCTTTCCAGTTAGCTTTTATTTCTAGAGACCATCATGCTCATGGAAAGTGCGCGCGGCTGATGCTCACAGGAGCGCACCTTTAGCATTCAGCGCGCGTCCTCCGTCTGCCTGGCGCGTCACACCTCTCTCTCTCTCTCTCTCTCTCTCTCTCTCAATATCTCAGAGAAACTGCGTTTGGTTGCTATTCCGTTCCGGATGGAGCGCGCATTTTCCACGCAAAAAGAAATGATTGCCAAGGAACAATTTTCATATTGAGGTGTTTTGGGAATTGGGGCTTGGTGTCTCCAAATATTCAACAACTTCACTGACAACCTCAGTGACCAAATCTCGTTTTCTGGTGTAGAATTGAATCAAAAGAGAGGTTTGGCGTGGGCAGGCTCTCTAGTGGTAGGCTATTCAAGGTTTTTTTTTTCCAATCACCTCCATGTCTTAGCTGAGGCACTCCATCTCTGCAGGTGCACTTTTTCTCCCCCAGCCCACCAGCTACATTTTGGAGATGTGCATTACTTTCCTGTGCGTATTCCTTGAGCTCCGTTAAAGCGGGGAAAGCCACGCTCCTGAGACGTTGCGCAGCCGCGATGCGTTTCTGCGTAATGAGTGACTGAACACGGAGCATCCTCACTGTGCACTTCACAAGCGACTGGACCTGAGCACCATCCCGAAACCGTAAGTAACCTGCCATCGAATGACCACCGAGCACCTTGTTATTTTCTGTTTACGAGATCATATTGAACGGAATGCAGTGGTGCAACGGATGCGAATTCACGCCTTCACATATTCACGTGTCAGCCTGCAACAAAGCTGACATGCTTGAACTTTAAAAACGAACATGCTTTGTAGGCTTACATGAAGGGGCGTGTGTGCGTGCGCGTGTGTGGTGTGCATTTAACGCATCAACCCCATTCTTTTCTTATTTCTGAGTGTAATGCATTTCTAAATCTAATTCACGTGCATTCTTTTGTTTACAGGAATCCAGCATCCCCCTCCCAAGCCAGAGTTCCCGAGATGAATCTCTGATATTAAGGATAATACCGTCTCTCCAGGTAAAATCATCATGATCTTTGAGTTTTTAGAAGAATTGAACACTGGTGCACCATCACTGTCACAATGACTTAAACTGCTCGCTTTGTTGTATGTTTTATATCAAGCTAAAGGTTTTTTTTCCCCCCAATGTAAGCTATGCTGTGTATTTCCTACTTATAAAGCCTGTGGCATTTCCAAAGTGGCTACGTGCACTTAGGAGGCACCATTCTCATGGAAACGCTCCTGTACTCCCACTATAGAAGCAGCCCACCTGTTTCAGATAAACGCATTCAGATGATAGAGATACCCCAGCATTCTGTTAGATGTCTACTGACAGATTTTCAGCATATGTTTAATTTCTCACCAAAATATCAGTGATTCAGGATTAGTTTACGTAAATGGAAGACATTTGTGAGCATCCTCAGCTAACACGGAACATCATCAGAAATTCTATGAAGGGTGTATGGGGAGTAAAGCACAATGTGGTGTGCTGTTATAGAAAATAAGCATCCATCCATTATCTATACCGCTTCTCTGTTAAGGGTCACAGGGAAGCTGGAGTCCCAGCTGACTTCAGGCAAGAGGTGGGTACCCTGGGCAAACTGCCAAACTATCAGAGGGCTAGCACTGAGACAAACAACCATTCACACTCACATTCACACCTATGGGCAAATTAGAGTAGCCAGTTGACCTAATTGACATGTGTTTGGGCCGTGGGAAGAAACTGGAGTGCTCGGAGAAAATCCATGCAGGCATAGGGAGAACATGCAAATTCCACACATAAAGGCCCCAGCTGGCCAGCAGGTTCAAAACCAGAACCTTCTTGCCATCCGTACCACTTCATAGTCAATAATAGGAGATCACATTACCACCCTGAACTAGACATAATAACATAATAATTTTATTGCTTTTACACCACAGGAATTGCAAATAATTAAAAAATTTCAGTTAATAATAAATGACATGTCAAGCTTTTTAACCATTTATTTGCCTTAATGTTATGGAAGCAAGTTTGTTCGTGTTATCACTTACCGTACAGCATCAATATAAAGTCGTTCCTTCACCAGCCTCTCATTTTTTGCTCATTCTTCAAGCTAATAAGACAAAACAATGCATCTTGTCATGACTCATGAAAACGGAAAGTGCAAACTCCTTAGAGCTGACACCCAAGACTCCTTACATAAACGTTAAACGTCTGTTATGTAAACTTCACCATATCAACGATTATAAATAACAACACAATTAAAAAAATCTGTTTATTATTAGTCTTAGATTATGTGGCTCGTTCTCTGTACAAGTCCCTGTGAATTAGCTGTAACTATAGAAACAGCATATTATAACGAGTACATGAATATAAGCCTGTGATCTAAATTACAGCTGACACTATTGTCAGAGCTACTGTTATTGAAAATTAATCAACACCCTATAACCAATCAGGTTCAAGATTTTTCGTCAACAGCTAAAATCCAAACATAATCCTGTTGCATCACAATGTTCATAGAACAATCCTTCCACAACGCTCCAGTTAGACACAAACTAACATTAAGGAAAAGGTTTGTGTTCATGTTCCTATGAGAACAAACTCCTAGTAATGTTATAGGAAAATTTATTAAGATTCTCTAAGAACTGACTGAATGTTCAAAAGTTCCTAGAATCATGCTGTTTGTAAAATGATGTAGGTTTCCTCTATGCAGTCATGCAGTCATGAATATAAAGATGCACTCTATTAGATCAAATATTCTGTCTTGCATTCTCAGCTGTGAAATGACTTGTGAGATTCCTGATAAAGGTAATTGAAAGTAGTAAGTTGTTTGCTCAAACTGTGATCTGCTAATAAGACTCCTTTCTGTTGATAACACTACCATTTTAGCAGGATCAGTGAGGAAATAGGAACAACTCCAACCATGTCACTAATGTCTCTAAAGTGAGTCTAAAGAAGATGAATAATTCAGACAGATCTTTGAGTAAACAGAAGAAAAAACACATAGTGGTCCTGGTATTCTCATTTCATTTTTATGTTATCCAAGCAGGTCAGTCTGTAGTCAGTTCAGCAGCAGCCAGCGTTCTTGTAAAGGTGGCCTCCTGATGTTAGAGCTCATAGTTTTGCAGGCTTCATGTCTTCCTTAATGCTGAGAACCATTACTCACAGCTTGAGCTAATCTTACTGTTTTTTAGCAGACTGAAAATAATCACAGTCTTACTGTGGGCAGAATTCAAGAAGCGGTTCCTTTCCAACACCGCTGCTTTCATTGTGTGCCATCTTGGTCCTTCCAACAGCCTTCATAATGTATGGATTAAATTTTTTGTGCACAGTGCATGATTCGACAAAGCCTAATATTACTTGCTGTTTGCAAGGACATAGATTCATCTAGTACAGAGTGCACTGAAGGTGATAAGGAGAATCTCATAATGAAAGTATGCATAGGTTTTATGGCAGTAAAGATATGGTCCTAAGCAGCATTCTAGGTGATTTTGAGTTGACTGGATTGGGATGATTGTTGGAAGGAATGCAATTGCAATCTTCTTGGCATGATGCATGAACAAATATTTCACTACTAGACCAGGAGAGAGAGTCAGAGGCTGTAAATATTGTGCAGGTGCAAGTAGGAAGCATGGATAATAGAACTGATATGGCGCTCAAAGGAAAGGATTGGTTTTAGGATGACACTGGAAGAAAAGAGAACCATTGTCGTGGAGATGTAGGGGCTAGGGGATCTCGTGTGTGTGAAATTACTACCAGTTGGAAATATTTCAGATTTTTTTATCATGCACAGTTTAAGACAATTCAGTCTGCGTCATCCTACTATGAAAGTAAACCAGACAGGAGTTCTGGAGATATTAGGGGAAAGGCCAGTGAAAAGGGGTTTGGTGGAGATGGTGTATAGTGCTGATATTGTGGTGTCTCATGGTGCATCCAAGAGGAGCACTTCCAAGCACTAGCCCTATCATCATGAGATTTATCCATCCAGCCATTATCTATATCAGTTATCTGTTAAGGGTCACAGGGAAGCTGGAGCCAATCCCAGCAGACATCGGATGAGAGGCAGGGTACACCCTGGGCAAGTCGCCAATCTATTGCAGGGCTAGCACAAAGACGAACAGCCATTGACACGTTCAGACCTGTGGACAATTTAGAGTAGCCAGTTAACCTAATCTGCATGTCTTTGGACAGTGGGAGGGGACTGGAGCGCCTAGAGGAAGCCCACACAGACCCGGGAAGAACATGCAACCTTCTTGCTGTGAGATGACAGTGCTAACCACTGTTCTATTATGCCACCCCATCAGGAGATCGCTAGTATAAATTCATGGTGATCTGCTGATAGCTCTTTCCTCCATGTATGTTACTGTGATGCTGCATGAGCAACAATTTGAAAAGATGAGTAAATTAGCTACATTTTGAAGAATGCGCGTGTTTGCCCCACCCGGTCCAGTTGGTAGCTGTCATGTGATATGGATGGGTACTGTCAAGACCAAACTGTGGAGAAAATGGGGGAATGGGATAATTTGCTTAAATTTGGGAATTACATTACTGTTACTGTTACTGGGAATTACTGTTAGCTTAAATAAGTGAACACTAACAACTAATCAATGCTATGGTTTTAAGCTGATGTCATAAGCAAAGGTCATTGTTTCTCTGCATGTGTGTTTTGCTGTTGTTGTGTGTGTTGATGTATATGTATATGTCTGATGTCTTTTTACAATCTCTTTTGTCTAATAGATTGTGGTCATCTGAGGACACATAGCTTACTGCTTCTACATCAGCTCTGTCAGCATTCTTAGTCTATAGCTTGACTCTGAAACCACCATAATTCACTTCTGAGCTTTGTCTAAAGACCTATCTACCCATTTGACATTCCAGCCCCATAAAGTCCAGTCAAGTGAGCCACTGACTGCAATTAAAATGTCCTTAACGTCAACATCAGTCTGCGCCAAAATGGTGCTATCATTCAAGTGGTTCTCTGGATAATTGTCTTTTTTTAAATAAAAAATATGATCTGAAATTCTTTCTCTTTGAAATTTGCCACTTTAGTAATGAAACCCTTTACAATCCTATGGTTTATTCCTACATTGTCGAACATTTTGTAGTTTTTAAATTGTAATTCAAATCCCAGGCAAATGAACAAATCCCCAAAAGATCCATTGTCTCTGTCATTTTCACCTGGTGGTTGTGTGCACTTCTCAAACTAGGGCAAAGTAGCCTAGCTCAGTATTACAATACAGTCCTTCAACACTGAATTGGATTAGCTCTCTTGTTTCCATGGTTTAATATCTGCATTCTGCTAGCATTCGTGCATGAAGTTACTGGAGCATTGATCAGCAGACCCAGTGAACATTCCTCTACATTCAGCTAATTATTTCCACTTCATTGGAGCTTGAATCTCTCATGAATTCTCTCACCCCTCTCATTTCCCCATTTCTTGGCCCACATTTTACATATGTTTCTAGGGTTTTGAACAGAAATCTGATTCTTTGTACCTTTGCATAATTATCTTTTCTCAGCTCTAATTGTAAACTCACTAATGAATGCCACTGTTGGCCACTTAGAAAGCTGCATTAATAAAATATTAGTTGAGTATTGTTTTGGGAGCCTGAAGGATCAAACAATCCCTGGGCTTTTGACTAAACACAGCACAGTTATTGCATACTATCCGTCAAAGTCGGGTACTCCTCAGCTGGCACACAGAGGGGCACAAAACAGCTTGACCCTTTTATCCTTTACAAGTGACTCGCTTTGTTCTTTGGATTTAAACCATCATAAACACAGCCTGCTTATGCCTAGGAGCATTCCTCCAGGCTAGATGGACAGTGGCATAAACAATATTTGCAGTGCCGAAGAACAGCTTGGCATCTGGTAATAATAAGAACAAATCTGCTCCTCGCATAAGGATACTACATTGAAAATTCTGAATGTGTAAAAGGGAGCAATGTTTGCAGGGCTGAAATTTGTTTATCCAAAGATAAGCAGAATCTTAACAAAAAGCAGAGGGTGGTCATGAGTTTATACACTGCATGCATAAATGGGCTTCTGGTCACTATCCATGGTGCTGAGTGTTCATGAGCTGGGTAGTTGTTCCATGGAAAATGGTGTAGAATATTAAAAATGTTTATATCAGTCTCTAGGAAAAAATAAAGAACAAATTCTAAATAAAAGACACCCCTTGATGAGTCCTACCTAAGAACTGTACAGACATGTCTTAATATTCTAATGATTCTAATATTCTCATGAGTTTAATTGACATCCCTTTTCAGCACTCAATCAGAGCTAAGTGCATTGGTGCAAGCAGGCAGGATTTAAATAATTCATCCACATATGTATAAACATTCCAAAGTGTAGAATAATCACAGTATGGTATACTTGGTGTGGCATAGTAGTGTGGTGGTTAGCACTGTTCAAAGGCATGCAGATTAGGTCAGTTGGCTTCACTAAATTGCCAGTAGGTAGGTATGAGCCTGAATGGTTGTTTGTCTCATGTGATAGATTGATGATCTACCCGTTGCCTGAAGTCAGCTGGGATTGACTCCTGTTGGATGATATACTTGCTAGTTTTACTTTGTCCTTGCTAGTTGTCTTTCTCTTGCTAGATTGCTGATACATGGTAGGAGCAACAAACAATAGTCTAAGCATTGGTGTGCAAGCTGCACTTGGGTGGCAAAGTGATTCATTGGGCAGTGTGGCCTGCCTCACAGTACCGTGGTCCCCTGTTCAATCCTGAGCTTGAGTTACTGTCTGTGTGGAGTACCATATGTTCTATCCATGTTCAAGTGGGTTTCCTCTGGGTTTTCCTTGTGTCTATGTGGTTGTTCTCTGGGTTTTCTCATGCTATTCCCAAACATGCCAGTAGGTGAATTACAAAATTGCCCATAAGTGTGATTGGGTGTGTGAATGTGTGTGTGCATGGTGTATATTATAGACCCAAAAGACCAACCTAATCACAGAGCAATCAAGGACTTATGTTCCCTGTGGCTTTAACAATACAGTATAAGTGTTAGACTGTATTCAACCAATTACTAAGTAAAGGTTCTGGACTCTGTTGAGGTGAAATGATATGTATGCCATGAACACTGTGTCATATTTGCAAATTAATAACAATTTATCCAAATCATGAATTACTTTATTCATCTTCATACACAATTTTATTCTAGCCAGGGTTGTGATGGATCTGGAGGCTGCACTCCATTGTTGAGCTGAATGACGAGCTGACAGGAAGTTTATGGTAATTCAAATAACCAATCTTTATAACTGTAGTGAGCAAAAAAGTATCTCAGAATGCATAACATGCTAAACAGGGAAGAACAGGAGTCTGGGGCTACAGTGAGCTCGTGCTAACCGAAACTGGGCAGTTGTGGATTGGAAAAAGACAAGGCAATGTTTTTCTTAACACGTGCCCTGTGGTTAGCACTGCAAGAAGCTCTGGGCACAAACCTGCTGGCCAACTGGGGCTTTTCTGTGCTGAGTTTGCATGTTCTCTCTGTGCATGTGTGGGTTTCCTCTTGGGAGCTCAGGTTTCCTCCCACAGTCTAAAGACATGCAGATTAGGTCAACTGCCTACTCTAAATTGCCCATAGGTGCGAATGGGAGTGTGAATGGCTGTTCATCTCTGTGTTAGCCCTGTGATAGATTGGCAGCCTGCCCAGGGCGAAGTCAGCTGGGATAAGCTCCAGCTTCCCTGTGACCCTTAATGAATTGATGGATGGATTTGAATGCCCCTTGATTGTTTAAATTTGTACACGCTTATTGGGGGCTGATTAGTGAACACATTTATTGTAGATCAATGTTTGTTGAGCAGTGAGTTGACTGGGGAGTGGGAAAGTGAAAGTGCCAGGACATGGATCTCAGCACTCCACCTTAAGTGCAAGATGGAGTCAGAAGTCTTTGTGTTCCATCACTATGCTGAGCATACTTAAAGAGGAGGCATTGCCTTTCACCACTACCTTCTTATCTTTATACAGTGCATCTGGAAAGTATTCACAGCGCATCACTTTTTCCACATTGTCATGTTACAGCCTTATTCCAAAATGGATTAAATTCATTTTTTTCCTCAGAATTCTACACTCAACACCCCATAATGACAAGGTGAAAAAAGTTTACTTGAGATTTTTGCAAATTTATTAAAAATAAAAAAACTGAGAAAGCACATGTACATAAGTATT
>JAQQZR010000011.1:4521479-4545395 GCA_030068235.1 Notoglanidium macrostoma | reverse complement strand
CTTTTGCCAGATGGCAGGAGGGTGAAGAGTGTGTGTGAGGGGTGTGTAGGGTCGTTCACAATGCTGGTGGCTTTGCGAATGCAGCGTGTGTGGTGAATGTCAGTGATAGAGGGAAGAGAGACTCCGATGATCTTTTCAGCTGTTCTCACTATAATCTGTAGTTCAGGGGCTCTCTAGAGGTTTTTCCGCTCTGGGCTCCTGCAGCGGCGCAACATGGCGGCTCTGTAGACGTGGACCCGCTCCTCATGTAGATAAAAAGAGCTCATTCTAAGCTTATTAAAACAGAACAATTCATATTCATATATATATATATATACAGGTAAAGAAAACATGATTTCTGTAAGTGTATCATGGAATATATGCTCCATTTTTGCTAATAGATACCTTCAAAATCCTACACAGTGGACCTTTTAAAATGGACAATGCCATAGTATAAATAAGTAAATAATATTAATAAAGGACATATAAATCACTATGTTTTAAACAAATAAATATTTTTTTCCACATTGATTTTTTTTTCTCCGCTCCTCTAAACAATAACACATAGACATGAATCACATAATATGTATTAAACCTTTCCAAGAAGCTATTGATTTAAGTTTCTTTTTTCTTAACTTGGACTTAAGAAGGGATATAGCTGGAACATGTCTGCAAAGGCACTATTTGTTTTAGCCAGTTTTGAGGATCAGGAAGGTGGAAATGAAGGATCTTAAGGGAGGAAGAATATGTACAGATCATATTTGTCTATTTAGGGCTTTAAGAACAAATAAATGGTAAAATTAAATTCTAAAGGGAAGCTAAAACCAAGGAAATTCAATTCTTCTTTTAAATCAATAGTATTCAAAGTGTATAACTTTGAACTAGCTGAAGATGTGAAAGAGATGACGGGCTGATCCCAACATACACTGTATTATAATAATCTGTGTGGAATTATATAATCAGGTGAAAAATGATTTCATTTTGGTGATAGGGAGGGAGGGTTAATTATATCTGTCTGAGCTTGAGGGTATTTTTTTTCTTAATTTTCTTCTAATCATTGCCAATTTCCACCCATTAGTAGGTTCATCCCTATCATACAACAGCTAGGTGAGAAGTGAAGTCAGTCATTCCATCTTTTTAAACTTTGGCAGGTGTATATGTAATCTGAACCCTGTGCTCACATCAGGTTGTCATTAGGGAGAAGTTACACCCCTGCAGCTACAATGAAATGAAATGATCCCAAAAAACACTGGGAAAACCCTGTGGGAAAAAAACAAAAACAGATGAATCTCATTTCTGGTGTCAGCAGGAGATAAAATGTCTTTAGATTGGTATATTAATCCATAGCGGGCAATTCACTGTAGTCATTTTCAGTAGCTTCTCTCATTATAGCAAACCGTTTGACTTCATTTATGTTGCCTTCTCACCTGCAGAATGATGAACTTAAACCATTTTTTGCTACTTGAATAACCTTGAATAATGAATAACCTTGAATACTTGAATAATGTTTGTATGGTTATTCTTAAAAACGAGCACTGAAGGTTTAGTATTTATTCTTTTCATGCAGCTCAGGGTAGAAGCTGCTATTTTTTCTTTATGTGAATCATAATATTATAAAACCCTGGCCTGATATTCTCTGTGGGTTTGCAACACACACACACACAGCCAGAAAATTATATTATACATGATGATATCCTTATTATTCCACATTGGAATAGGTGTTATTTTCAAATACCCAATTAAAGTAGACAACTGTTAAAAAAAAAAAAAAAAAAAGCCACTGTTAAGATGAATTAAAATGACAAAGTAAATGTATGTATGGTGGTAAATATATAGGTGGTGTGGGGAAACCAATCAGATATTGATATAATTTAATTTATGCTATGACATGTCTCCTTTGTGAAGCCATGAATATACTCTGATTCATGGAAAATTTTTTATTTATTTTGAAACCTTGCATAGCCTATCTTGCTGTAAAGATCATGTTGGGTATAGAGCCAGAATGCCAAATACCTTGCTAGTGTGATTTTCTCACATAGTGAAGGCTTTGATCAAGTAGGATTTGTAGCTACATGCCACAACAAAACAGATCATATCACTTTGTAATCATATACCAGTGGTCAAAATGTCGGTGACGGAATCTTTACATACAATTTAATGTAACATGAACTTAAAAAATTATTTACTTACAGCATTACTTGTGGTTGAGATCCATGCAAAAGTGAAATATATATTTCAGTCCAGGAATATTTGTAGTTTTCAGAACCACATATTGTAGAAATTGCAAAATTTTCAATATCCCAAGGGTTTCCATAGTCCTCCTTATAAACTTATATATAAGAAGTTTTACTTCTACATTCTGCTAGAGACAAAATTTTACTTTTAATTTAAATTGTTGTGCTGACTAATATTGGGAATGTCGCAATAAAATTACAACGAAAACTCTATACAACAAAGATTCCAATATATTAACTTAGCATCAACCAAAAGATGTACATCCATGGCCTCCACTATTTCTGAAAACATATCACACCTCATGAACCCAGAGCTTTCAGAAAATCCCCTTATGAAGTCGTGAATACCACAAGAGGGAGGCATTAATTTGGACACTTCTTGTAAAACATGGTGAACATGACCCCATTTAAAGGCACCATTTAATAAACATAGCAAAATATTTCACATAGCATAACATGGCATAATTACAATTATGCCAACAAACATAGCATAATTTCTTTACCCAACAATAAACAAATGACAATATGTTTAAAAGATAACACAACATCTAGTGCAAAACAGATATAGGAAAAACAGAACACACACACAAAATACAATGATTTAGTGTTACAAATTGCTCACAAAGCACATCAGTCAAACTACAAATGACACAATTACTGTGTTATACAATAATAATTACAGCCAGATTGAGTTCCATCAAATAATAATGTCATCTAATAATTCATTTTTTGGTTTTCCAGCAAAGTATTGATGTAAACAAGTACTTCAGAAAATTGTATTCTCCTATTTGAAACCAAACACTATGCATGCAGTGCCTTTATGCATCCCTAATAACAATATTTATGTACATTAATAGCGCTTAAAAGCCTTGTTTCAAGAGAACTCATTAATTTCTAGCAAGAAATGCAATGTCGAATCCCATTAAACCCTTGCCAGACGTTCCATATAATTTACAAAGCTTCTTTGTTTCCCCATATCTGTTTACTTAATCTAAACAAATTCTATATTATATTTCTGACCAAGCAAGCATATGCATGGCATTCTGAGAAAAAATGTCTGATGTTCATGGTTCTGAATTCTGGGGGGAAAAAAATGAATTAAAATAAAAAATTAGGTTTTATCCACACTTATTTGTACACTACTTTTTATATTTTTACGTTATCCATCAATTATCATGTTTTCAGGTTGTCTGTCTATCTGTCCAAGATTTTTGTTCGCACGAATGGTTGAATATTTGTAGAATTTATATTGAGTTATCATTGCAACCAGCAGATGAACTGAGAATTTTTTGGAATTAATCCAAACAGGTTCAAGGTCACAGCAAGGTCAAATGTTTGACCGTTTTTCTTCATTAACTTCCTTCCTGTGTGTCATACAAAGATTCCACTTGCACATTCATAATGCAAAATGTCAAAATTCATTTCCATCTGTCCAGGGATCTGTCTGAGATTCTCATCAGCGTGATAGCTCATGAATGAGTGATTAAATGTTTGATTTATATATAATGTAGGATATTATATAGAATTATCATCACAACCAGCAGATGAACTGATTAGATTTTGATCCAAACAAGATCTAGGTCACAGCAAGCCCAAGTGTCTGAAATAGTATTTCTTTGATAGTTTCCTGTCTATATGGAATATATTTTAAGGGTATTTCTGGAATGCTTAAGAGTAACAAGAGGGACTAGGCATGTTGGTAGCAGAGACATTCACATTGATGGTGTTGGCATCGAGTTCTACTTGTTGTGCCTATAACATGTTGATATCTCAACAATGACGCAGCAAAATGGACTTCAGCCTAATTTAGATTATAAGCAGGTATTGGCTGCCACATTACATTTTTCCCATTCTGTTGTTGGCTATGAAGACTATCTGAAGCTCATGACCTGTCTGCATGATTTTTTTTTTTTGCATTGTACTGCCATGTGATTGCCTGAATGGATAACTGCATATGTACAGATGTTCCTATTAAAGTGGCCAGTGTATATTCCCAGAAATGTTAATAATTAGTAACTGGCCAATTATCCCATATCATTTTAAATATTTAAGGCATGACTTGAATTCCGTGGAACTTTCTAGTAATATCATGGCTGCTGTCGTGTTATTGGAACACAGAGAGGGAAAGACTGGAAGCCATTTGGGATTTATCTCTATTATAGAAACAGCTGTAAAGAATGATTTTGTCATAAAGCCTTTGACCCTCTTGTTATGCAGATATGCACATGTACAGCAGCTGAAGTGATCTAAAAATGTTTTTTTAATGTTATTGGAGACCACAAACTACTACACAGATTTTAATACTGGTTTAAAACATCTTGGCAATCTCAATTGGGTTTAAGGGTTCAATTAAATAAGGATCTGGTCTTGAAATAACTGCCTTCATCTGAAGCCATCTGTGACAATGTTCTCAGCAGTTCAGCTAGGATTTTGAACCTTGATTGCTCAGGAAATGATGTTAATTTGATAGACATGGACCAGGTTAGTCATTCTGTCTTCAAATAGGCTCCATGTGTTATTATAGTAAACTAAAATGCTAAATGGGTCTCAAAGTGAGTAATGCGAGCTGTATGGAAGTATAAAGAATGTCAAGGTGCTCCCATTGTGTGTGTGTGTGTGATTGAGAGTGAGTGAGAATATGTCAGGGAACATTCTTGATCTGATTCATAATACCGTACATGTTACATGTAACCAAATAGGTTGATGCTTTTCTGTGTTTTGTGTGCACACTGATGTAAGCACCAAATATAAAATTATCAACAACTGAAAAGAAGTAAATTGAATTCTAAATGCATGTTACATATTTTAGGATTATAAGGTGCTGTGACTCATACAGCACAACAGTATACACGGTATAATTAGTGTAATTGTAATTTGTTTATTTATTACTGCAGAAGTTTAGAAACGGCACCACTAAGATTCCTATTGGAAATTCAATAGCTGCCTTAGCAGAAATTAGCATAGGCATAGCTTATAGTGATTGGACAAAGAAAATGACTAGGCTTCAGCATTAAACACTGATCTATGATGCGCTTAACAACGCTTTATGCCAATGCCTAAAAATAAAGGAGCTTAGCTGAAATAATGAGGTAGAAAAGGCGCCGATGGAGTCCGTTTGTTCACAAAGTGAACCTGGGAATTGATTGAGCTGTGTTGCTATTGAAGTGGTAGCTACAGCTGCAGGTATGTTGTAAGTAAGAAATAAAACATGACACAGTGTGCTGTTATAAGAAAACGATCAATGACCATGTTGTGATTCTTTGCCTTGGGCCATCACCATACCGAGACACCGCTAAGCCATCGTTCGTCAAGGCTTTCACATGTAAGAAAACTTCAACTCCTTAGACTCCTTATAGTTACGATATGATTTATTTTCCTTAAAGCACAATTTTTAGTGGCTGGTGATGTTATTTATCCCATATTCACACTGGCACCAGCAAATCACTCTACATGGGTTGCCAGTGAATGGCAAATATTTAGTTTAATGCCTGTTGCCATGGTTTCACTGGTTGTGCCAGAGTAATGCAATATGGCCACACTAACTACACAGCATGCTGCAGAACGTATGTGAAACCAGCCATCTGACCATCAATCAGATGTCTTCCAGTTCAATACATGTCTTGTCTGTTTGTTTTTTTTTAAATACAAATGATTTTTTAAATTCTTAAATAAAAAATTTTGGAGGGAGCTTGCTTGTGTGTAAATTGCAGTGTCTCACTGTCTATAGTGTTCTAAACCAGTGGAATAAACCAAAAGGTTTTGAGATTGCTCTTATTTGTGGCAAAACAAATGCTGCCATCATTCTGTTTTGAGTAAATGAAACAGTGTAGTTACACATTTTGCTTATCATCTGCATAAAGTCTGCTCAAGTTACTCTTGTTACTCACCCTTCCCACTTCACCTCATCATAAGGTGCCATTGTTCCACTTCCTGTTGCTGTAGATTGTCAGCTGTCACTGAAAACCAGAGGTGAAAAACATTTGAGTAATTGTACTTCAGTACAGTATGTAAGTACTACTTTCTACTTAGTATTCTACTAAGTATTACTATATCTGGCTGCTCTAACCCAAATAAATTTACAACACCAAACCTACTTTTTATTCGTTAGCATTTTATTTTGATTGTCAAAGTTCCTGTTAAAAATATCAAATTAAATGAGATTTTTCTTGACCAGTTCCTTTGCCAATCAGTTGTTCTTACTTATTTAAATTAGTATTAAAATTTTTTTTTATTTAAATTGTTTTTTTAAAGAAATCCAATTCAATTCACATGTTTGTGAAAAGGATCTTTGTGTAAATGTGCTAATTGGTCTTCAAACCAGTATTTTCTTTTACTCAGATTACAAACAATTACAAGCAATTTTTACACAGTGGCATGATTCCTTTTGTCTCCAGTTTGGTTTATTTAAAGGTCCACTATAAAGGATTTAAGGGGATCTATTATTATTATTATTATTATTATTATTATTATTATTATTATTATTATTATTATTACAGACTTATTATAGAAATTTTGAACATTTGAGGACCATACTTAGTATTATAGCATGGAAAAGGGAAGGGAGTGTGTAAGGATTAGAAGTATGGTACAAACATTTGATGGCCACTGTATGTTCTAATACAGGCTTGGAAAGGAAGGAGTAATGGAGGGGTATTCATGTGGTTGAATCCTACATAGAGGACCTTTAAAGACAAAGTAAAAATTCAACTTTAATTCTAAAGATGCATATTAAGGTAAGTTAGTTATAAGTTTTTTGCTAGCTAGATTTGTTTTCGTTGTCATGGAATGTCACATTACTTTCAACAGGGTTATTACACGTTAACTAAGCAGCAAGCCAAATTCTAGATCAATTTTAAGTTAGCAGAATATTTAAGAAATATTTCCAAGATATTTTCATGTCAGAATTGTCAATTGTTTTGATCAGTTTAAAACATTTTCTTTTACTCTTGAAAATGTGAGTATGTACTTAATCCCTCGTTCTACTTTAAATTGAGTAAGATATTGAAATGTTGAAAATAAAAGACATCCACCTGCTTTGCCTTGTCATGTCACTGATGGTGTCAGTGCAAAGGTGAACAACGATGTAACATAAATAACAGACAGGATTTACGGAGGTGCGCCATATATTCTGGAGTGACATGTTAGCCATAAATTGTGATATTTAAAATAAATTGTGTTTTCTGTTCTCAAAATAACAGCCAAAGAAACTACATTTTTTTTTCTCTGTGTGGCTGCGGTTGGTGATGGGTTGAGGGTTTATACTGGAAACAAGTGTGTCTAAGTGGGACAAATGCATTAACATGAATTAACAAGTCAGTTATTCCTAAAATGTCAAAAACAGTGTGTTATTTGTTAGCTAATTAGTGGCAAAATACACATTACATTGTGTTTTACATTGTAGTAGTGTTAGTTGCGGGGCAGAAAGGAAGCTCTCCATATAAAAGTGTGTGTGTGTGTTGGGTGGAGGGGGGGTTGCACACCTCCTCAGGGGCTGGATTGCAATGGCTAGCAGCCAGACTCACTAATTGAGGGGAGACTCCACTGAGTGCCCACAAAGGATTATAACTAGAGAATGTAAATGCTATTACTCTAAGGTAGCATGCACGTTAATACACATGTACACACACATACACACAAGCGCACACACATAAAATGTTCAGAAAGCATTAATGCCATTGTATTGACAGTTAATGAGATACATTTGTGCTGAGTGGCGTATAACAGTGCTGAGTTAGTACTTCACAAAGGTGTGTGTGTGTGTGTGTGTGGAGGAATAATACAATGCATTAGTCTAATATTTTTTTCCCCTAAACCTTATAATTGTCAAAAGCTTATGCGTATTACATGGACTAAATCTTTCTTTCAGTATGATCCTGTATAATGCTGCTAATCCCTAATCCATCAGGATGAAAACAGAAAAAAAAAAAATTTTAATTCGAAACAATTGGACTGTAACCCAAACAAACAGAATTTCCTGTTCAGATGTGAATATGGTTTCTAGGGAGTTTTCAGCTGAAGGATGTTTATCCTCCATGTCTACAGCAGGAACTTGGTAGCTGCAATAAATCAACCCTAATTCATTAAACCTTGGAAATCATGCGCAAACTCTTAGGCATCTGATCATGATTCTCTGTCTCATGGCATCAAAATGTATTTGACTAGAACTGATGAAATGACTTTAGTCATGCGCTAACAAGATTCCATCTATCATTCCCTTATTTCTATATGGTACTCATACCACATGCCCTGATCTAGCATCATATGGGTATCACTTACATGAAACACAAATTTATACAGGCTTTGCAATATTAAGTAGAAGGAAAGCTTGCGGGAGGCTTCAACCACCAAAGATGGGCAGAGAAGAAAGAAAACTGAGATTAAATGATACATTTTACTCAAAATGATGATGTTCAATGTCACTGAGATCACAGATATGAGCATATTGGTGCTCTTAAATAAAAAATATTTAATTATTCTTGTCGCCTTCTTAGTCTTTCGCCTCCAGTTTTGGTGTTTTGTACATTCTGAGATGCTTGGTTGGAAAGAGTGATTTTTTTGCATTAGCCTTCTTGTCATTTCAAACCATTAAACCCTAGAGACCGTTCTACATGAAAATCACATCTTAAACCATTTACATCACAAGTTTCAAGTGAACATTAACTGAAGCTCTTGACCCGTATCTGCATGGATTAGGCTTAGGTTTAGTACTATGTGATGCAAGGGTAGCAACCAGACTAAAAAAAAATCATTCCCTAAATCAAATTGCAGTAGTTCAGATTCATGACATTGTTTTATGGTTTAGCTGAAAGATGAAACTGATGAATCTTGCTGCTTGTAGCAAGCTAACTAGATAACTTTTCCCTCCATGGCACTCCTCGGCATATGCCTGTCTGCTTTGTTACTATAACAACCAATGTAATGAGGACACTTGGTCGAAAAAGAATCAGATTTAGGAAATAAATCAGATTTGCCTGTCTGCGTGAACGAAGCCTGAGGGACATTTGTTTTTTAGATCTGCAGCTGCCTCCATTGCTGCGACTAGTCTGCTCCAGCTCCGCCAATTAAAGCAATCATTAAAGCAATAGTCTTCCTGATCAATGCTTTCATAAGGCTTCAATGGCACCATGAGGAGCAGTACACACCATTCAGGAGTCACTGAAGATAATAAACGTAGTCTTTCAATTGTATCTCCATAGTTAATTTCTGTGTGTATGGTCAGTTTCACCTGACTCATTGCTGACTGGCCTGTGAAGGCTCCACTTAGGATGCCGGAACAGGGTTTCTGGAAGTCTAACAAACTCACAGTCGGATGTTAAGTAAGACACGCCTAGGTCGTTGACAGGCACACTGGCACAGCACTGGTGCCAGAGACGCTGGGAGCAATCCTGTCAATGCTATAAATAGTGTTAGCATCATGTGCAGCAGTAGCAGGGGAGCAAACAGGAATTCAGAGGTGCTATGAGAATGTTGAGAGAAACCCTGATAAAGATTTCAAGCAGACATCAGACATAATTACAGTGGCTCAGGGTTTAATCCATCCAAACTGAGTTGAGCGCGTGGAATGGATCTGTGTGTAACTCATTAAACTGTCATATGACATCAAAACTAGCAGTAATTTCATCCCAAATCATGTGGTTCAGCTTCAGGAATGCAAGCTCCTGCTCACTAGTCCCTTATTTACATTTCATATGCATCACCATGCCCCCATTAACCCTCGTGTACATCTAATTAACATAAAACATACAAGTGTCGTCATTGTCAGCAAATAAATGGAATGTATTCAGTTGGGTACAGTGATCCAGGAGCCAAGGAAATAAACTGAGGGGAGGAAAATGAATTTCAGTGAAGTTAGAGGTGCTCGAGTCCGAAGTTGTTGCAAATAACAAAGTTCTTTTTCCGGATGTCTGGAAAAAAAAAAACTTTAAATAAAGTTAGCACAGTTTTAACCGAGACAAAATGGTCTAATTTGTCTTTTGCAATACTTTGTGTTTTACTGAAACTAATGGTATCATGTATCATAATTATGGAAGTATGCTCTGTTTCTGGCTCTAAAGCTTTTTAAAGCCGTACTCGGGCAAAACTGAATCGTTTTTCAGCCTTACCTGCAGGTAGTGTTGTGAATTATTTATAGCTAGGGTGTTTTTTTTAATTCATTTTAGTACTCAAATAGCTCAGATAAGACTGAATCAGATTTAAGTAAAACTTTGTATATATAAATATACTGCATAGAAGGCGAACCAAGTTTCCATCTTGAACAAATGAATAATATCCTGATTTTCATATAAACAAAACACTCAGAGAAATTAATTGAACTAGAATGAAAATGTTTTAGTCTTGATATAAAACAAATAATGAAAAATAGATGAGATCAGAGTTTCATGGTGTCTGTACATAAATTTGGCTATAAATGTGGCTCAATTAAAAGACTAATGAGCTTATAAAGATCTACATCTGCTACGCTAATTCACATTTACAAATTATGCTGACACTAAACCCCATTTCCTGTATTTTAGTACAAGGTTCCTATGCACTCAGCTGTGATTATGAATGTTATTTGATTTTTATTGTTGGTACTTAAACCACTCTACTTACTATATTTACTATGATCATTAATGACACTGATTTTAATTATTTAACAGTAAATCAAGCTTATAAATTTACACACCCTACAATTAGGCTTGTTTGATATCGATTTTTTTGGGGTGCTTATAAGTTAACGTTTTAAGAATAATCATGAAAAATAATATATTTGACCATATCAAGCATGTGCAGCATTCATGCTGAACGGAAGTGTAAGGCATAAGGGAAGGGTGTAATATTATTGTTGGAGTCAGGAACTGCTTGCTGGGAGTGGCATTTATGAAAACTCAGAAGGAGGTGATGGAAATAGTGGCAGTAATGCAAATAATGGCCAAAAAAACCATCAAATTGAATCATTTTTTGTTTTTTTTAACGTTATTTGTGAAGTGTTAGATCTGATACTTCATTTAAAGCATGTTAAATCTCTTTAGGTCAAAACTGGCTGCCTTTTTCACTCTTAACAGTGCTGTTTTTGACCATTTTCAAAGGAAAATCTTTGACAGCAACGTTAATAGTAAACACAATTAACCAATGTTAACTACAAACATAGACAGACTTATTTTATTTCACATTAATGAATTGAAAACATTCTCCATGTTAAGGTAATATAAAAGAGTGCGAAAGATTCGTGCAAAACATTCCAGACTGATAGTGTATTTGTTAATATTGTTGATATTTGGCTCATCGGCTGTTACATTGAGGAGTAAAAGCCTCATTCAGCGTGTTTTTAAGTGATATCATATTAGTGTTATTCTGAGGAGCTTCTATGCAAAATGTGTAAAGGTCTGGTAAAGTAATATAATCGAAGTAAACTTCACGAAGCCTAGACATTTGCCTGTAGAGACGAATACAAATGTTATATCACACCAGCCTAACTCCAACCAGGTCGCTAATCCAGATATGCCAAAGATGAAACTGATAAATAAGGAAACTGACACTGTACACGTGTGTGATATGACAGTATGTAAGTTTGATTAATAAGTGCCACTGTGATTATGGCTGATTTAACACTGACTAGGGAATGATAGATAAAGAGAGCAATTCTGGATCACTGAGCAACAAGCCTGACTCACTACGCTGCTGGATAGGTTAGGCAGAAACTCAGAAATCACGGAAGTGCTACGGGCCTGGAGTTTAGGATGGAGGTGTGTTGTGTGTGTATGAGTCAAAGAGACAGCTACATTGGTCACCTATACATGATTCAGGCACTTATGTAAGCCTTACTGAGGTAATCTTTTTATAAGCCACTTATGTGCAGTGAACCATTTCAGTATGGGTCAGTGTTTCAGCTAACCAATGCATCCTGGGAGTTTTGTCAGAAAAGTACCAGCAGAAACAATGTTTTTATAGCAAAAATATAGCACTCGTAATGTAGCATTCTGACCATCCTTTCAAATAATTCAAATTCAAATAATAATGTTTCATTTTGCATGTAAAAAAAAAAAAAAACCTTAATTGAATTAATGTAATTCAAATGCATGCATGACTGAATTGCGCTACATTATTGCGGTTTGTTTTTGTACATTTAATTTCCGAGCCCTGAATAAAACTGAAGCCTGCACGCTCACCCAAGCTGAGGATCGAACCTGGGCTGCATTAATTAAGTTTGCTTTAATACCGCAGACTCGTAATTCATGTCAGCGGCAACATCCTGGCACATAATTGGATTACATTATGTATAATTGAAACAAGTAATCAGAAACTTTCATATAAGCAATTAAATCACATTTTTATTGCAAATGTTTTAAATATTTTTGAGTAAACTATACGTAATATGTTCTCTTAAATCTAAAAGACAACATATTCCCTTTTTATTTTTCAGTTTAATGTTGACACCATCATTTTTTCAATAATTTTGTTGCAGGCACTTTAATCTATTGAACCAGTTCTTGTTTATAGAAAGGTGCTTTAGAAAAACACTCTTTGACAGATCAATAGCTGCACACCACCAAGAGCAGAAAAAATTTTCCTCTGTTAAGTCATGAGCAGTTGTGACAGAGGCAATAACCCAAAGATGTAATCTAAAATTGATGAGATATTTATGCAATATTGATTTCCTCTACATTGTGATGAGTAATAGAAGCCTGCATGTATGGTATGCTGTATGCAGAGATGGCTAGTAATTAGTTTTCTGTAATCAGCTTATAAAAGTTAAGAGCTGAGTACTTTAAAGATGTGTAATTTGACTGTTTACTCTGAGATGATTGCATTTCTTCAATGTTTACTGAGAGAATCTGTTCATAAGTATATGTCATAAGATGTATTTACATATTTGCACATAGCCAGCTCAGTAAAGCTCTGCACTAAAATTATATTAGTTCATTTGTATATGTACCATTATGTACCATTAAGTATGTTAATGGAAAATATGTTTTTAATGATTTTCAAAAAAGGCATGCCAAAAAAATGTTTACTCTAAACAAATGTTTCTTAAATTGTGTTTTGTGAATTTGAATGGGCAAAACAATTGTGAAAATAGACTTTGCATGACTTTATGCGGTAAATACCACACTCAAAACATCAAAAATACCTGATTTTCTATGTATTTTTCATTGGAATATTCTAAAAAAAATAATCATGGTTTGTGAAATCTTGAATATAAATTATGAATTTGTAGATGTAGTAATGTGTGCATTCCAGCACGTGGTGAGCACTAAATCCACTAAACCCTCCACTTCCAATTTAGCCCCAAATCTAATGTTCTAACAAAGCTGTTATTATTATTATTATTATTATTAATAATAATAATAAACCGAGCAGCCTTCTTCATAACATTATGGCAGGAAACAGCAAAATTACTTTTTTCAATTTTCAATTTCACTTTTAATTTTCTTATTTTATTGGCAGATAATATTGTATCTTTCTAGAAATACGAACTTTATTATTTGTATTATTAAAAAATAAAATGTATTATTTATAAATTTTACCAAAAGCAAAATTAACTGCCAATAGAACAAGACTATTTTAAGCTTGATATTAGTAAAAAATTTTAAGAAATGTTTAATAATCATATATTTGGTTTATTGTTTAGGGTTTTATATTATAATAGGAAATACGAGATAAATTTCACTATACTCGAAATACACTATATCGCCAAAAGCCTGTGTCGAACATCCCAGTCCAAAATCAAGAGCATTAACAGTGAGTTTGTTCCCCTTTTGCTGCTATAATAACCTCCACTCTTCTGGAAGGGCTTTCTACTAGATTTTGGAACATGGATATGGGGTTTTGTGCCCATTCAGCCACAACGGTGGAAGAGGTCAGGTTGGGTAAGGAGGCCTGGTGCACAGCCATCATTCCAGTTCATTCCAAGGGTGTTCAGTGAGGTTGAGATCAAGGCTCTGTGCAAACCACTCAAGTTCATCAGCCTTAGCAGCCCATGCATGGAGCTGGCTTTGTGCATGGGGGCATTGTCATACTGGAACAGGTCTGGGCATCTTAGTTCCAGTGAAGGTAAAATGTAATGCCACAGCATACAAAGACATTTTAGATAATTGCATGCTTCCAATTTTCATATGGGTGTGATGGTCAGGTGTCCACAAGCTTTTGGCAATATAGTGTATTTCCACTTGCTAGGAAGTGTTATTTGCAGTGCATAGTGAAACACACATAGATAGTGAACACAAATCTATGGCGTGTGATAGATACAATTGTCAGTAACTAAAAGTATAAAGGTATTAATTACCCTTATAGAGAAAGGTACGAATTTGTTTTGTCCCAGATATGTCATGTTGTCTATGGTACAATGTGTAATCAAGTTTAAAGTGCGCCATTTTTTGTTCTTGTATATTTCAGAGGTGGACACAGTGGGGCTGTTTACCAGATTTTAGGGCTGAATTCTGCTTTTGCTGGATTCCACTATCAGTATAGCAACACCATGTGGCACCTCAGCTCCCCACATACCTCCACTACTTACCTGTCTGCTCTCCTTATCATCATCCTGAGTGGTACCCAGCTTTCCCAGGCTACCTCTGATGCATCCCACAGTACCCCGGGGAACTGTTCTGGGGAGTACAGCTGCTCTGAGGGTGTGGTACTCCCTGTATGGAACCCACAGAACCCGTCAGTGGGAGATAAGGTGGCGCGTGCCATTGTCTATTTCGTTGCCCTCATCTACATGTTCCTGGGAATGTCCATAATTGCAGATCGCTTCATGTCCTCCATTGAGGTCATCACTTCACAAGAGAAGGAAATCACTATTAAGAAACCTAATGGAGAAACTACCACTGCCACAGTCCGTATCTGGAACGAGACAGTCTCCAACCTGACCTTGATGGCGTTGGGTTCTTCAGCACCGGAGATCCTGCTCTCTGTGATTGAAGTGTGTGGGCACAAGTTTGAAGCTGGTCACCTTGGTCCCAGCACCATAGTAGGCAGTGCTGCCTTCAACATGTTTATCATCATTGCTATCTGTGTCTATGTGGTGCCCGATGGTGAAGTGAGAAAGATAAAACACTTGAGGGTCTTTTTTGTGACAGCAGCTTGGAGCATATTCGCCTACATCTGGCTCTACCTGATCCTCTCCGTGTTTTCCCCTGGTGTGGTGGAGGTCTGGGAAGCTGTTTTAACATTCCTCTTCTTTCCCATTTGTGTGCTCCAAGCCTGGATTGCAGACCGCCGCTTGCTGTTCTACAAGTACGTTCACAAGCGTTACCGCACCGACAAGAATCGAGGCATTATCATCGAAACGGAGGGTGATGGTATGTTCACAAAGATGGACATGGAAATGGATGGACAGGGCACCAATTCTCATCACAAGGAAGTTCTGGATGGCATGCTTGCTGGCGTGGAGGAGGGAGGAGGCGGAGGAGGAGGTGGAGAAGAAGAAGAGGCGCGAAGGGAAATGGCTCGTACGCTGAAGGAGCTGAAGCAAAGGCACCCTGAAAAGGACATGGAGCAGCTGATTGAAATGGCCAACTACCAGGTTCTGGTTCAGCAACAGAAGAGCAGGGCATTCTACCGCATCCAGGCCACACGCATGATGATCGGTGCAGGGAACATCCTGAAGAAGCATGCTGCAGACCAGGCCAGGAAAGTAGTGAGCTGCCATGAGGCCAACGCGCAAGAAGAAGATCCTCACACCATCTACTTGGAGTTTGAGCCCTCTCACTACCAGTGCTTCGAGAACTGTGGTTCCCTCAAACTGGCTGTGGGCAGACATGGAGGAGACAGTGGTTGCACAGTAAAGGTGAGCATTAGCATTAGGAAAACATTAATATAAATCTGCTTTACTCCATTCACTTAAAGACTGTTCATTGGCCCTGATATCCACTGAAGCTCTCTGGTGGCTGAATTACTGAATTACCTTTCAGGTATTTTACTTACTAAGCATTACATTTTATGAATTTTAGGAAATTAGACTGAATATTGTGAAAATAAGATCAAATCAGTGGATAATGATTCTTGTGTCTTTGTTCTCATTTGCTTAAAAATATTAGAGGTTTTTTTATATTTATAAAGCTGTGTCTATTTTATTAGAAGGGTTACTACATGTGGAAAGACAGCAAAAAGAAATATACAATATACATGCATCGATCACTTTATTAGGATGTGCAAATTCATGCAAATTGTTAAAGACTGGAAAAAGACTGTCTTCAACTGTCCAGTTTCTGCATAATTGCATGTGCATGGCATACATTTTGTCAGGCATTAATTACCTGCAGGGAAGGATGAGCACTGAATTGAGTTTGAAGATAAGAGGGTGTCGGTGGATTTCTATATTTCTAGCCTAGAACCCAGAATCCCAGCAATACTGTTGGTCCTGTATGAAAGCTCAAACACGTATCCACCAGTTTCACTTATTTCAGGACTTTAAAGTTGTTTTTTTTGAAGTGTTGTATCATCTCAGCATCCACAGATCTGTGACTACAAAATCTTGTGCTGTGTCTTTCCCCAGGTGGACTATCGAACTGAGGATGGCACAGCTAACGCTGGATCTGATTATGAGTTTGCTGAGGGGACGCTGGTCTTCAAACCAGGCGAGACCATAAAGGAGCTGACAGTTGGCGTAATTGATGATGACATCTTCGAGGAAGACGAGCACTTCTATGTGCACCTCAGTAACCCACGTGTTGTTCATCGACCCGAGGTCTCCATTCTCGATCCCAATGCCCCAGGCAATAGCCTTTTAGGCTCCGTTCCCATCCAGCCAAAAGCTGCTCTGGGTGCTGCTCATACTGCCACGGTGACCATTTATGATGATGACCACGCGGGGATCTTCACATTCGAGGGTGCATCAATGCGTGTGAGTGAGAGCGTGGGCATTATGCAGGTGAAGGTGCACAGAACATCTGGAGCACGTGGAAAGGTGGCAGTGCCGTTCCACACCAGTGAGGGGACCGCCAAGGCCGGAGAGGACTACGAGGAGGTGGCCGGAAAATTGGAGTTCCTCAATGATGAAACCATGTAAGTTTATAAAATGTTTTTGAGGCAGTTTGGCTTCTTAACTGACCTTTGTATAACTATGCAAAATGAACAAAGCCTCCTACAAAACACTGAAGCTTAAAAATATAATCAGGAGGAAGAATCTTTGGATTCACACTGGCAAAACTGACCCCATAAAAGGCCACTGAGTTTACATGACTGAGCTGGCATTTGACATGGCGTGTTTCAAAAATGCCAGATTAACATCATACTCATTTTATTTGATAGTAAATGTAATAATTCTCAGGGGCAGAACCAGTAAATCCCTTAAACTCTGAAAGCCCACCAGACGTTCATCCCACAATTGAACCTTGTACACTCATCCTATTTGGTTAGTAGCGACTAAATAATATGCTTTAAGATTATTAAAATAATGTGCGTTCGCAGGTTATGCTATCAAAGTAAGTGAAATTTTATAATTTCAAAAAATGATCTTAATTATTTCTTGGTGCTACTTTTTTAGGTTCCGTTTTAAGAATTCATATGCTAGCCATCATATTTCTTGAATAAAGGCAAAATGAGACATGTAGTGTGGGATATAAACAACATAACCAATAACCTTTGCTCAAAAAGTGTTACGTTATGTTATTTCCATAATCTAGGTTTTGTGAGTGTAGTCAATAAAAGATATCATTTATCAGTTTGAAATCTATCATATATATCTGGACAGATATATTATTTAGTTTCTTTGAATTTTACATGCTACCTAAGATTTTACTCAGTCTAAGTACACATTTTGTTAACAAAATTCTATTTGTAATATTACGATACTGTACAGATTGATATTTGTAAATCAATTATATATATATGAATTGATATGGTTTTGCTACAGTGAATTGAGGATATTAAGACTAAGCAATATTTATTTTATTTTAAGTTTTGACCCTACGCAATATCTTGGAGTTAACTCACATATTTAGTGGCAAGTATATAATATATAATGGGGTTTTTTTTTGTAATATATATTTTTTATATATATAAGTTTTTTTCTCACCAAAAGTGATATATATATCATCAAAAAACTCTAAAGTATAATTCTAACCACAGGATATTGTCAGTGTATATCAATGTTTGTATTAATACAAGTCCAGTGGTTATAATTGAACTAAAGAGGCTAAAGAATGTTGAACAATTATGTTATTTTAAAAGAGAGAAATAGCTGACAATGATTTGAGACATTGTTTTAACCATGAAGTTATTTTTTAAGCAAATAGTGATAAGTTTTACATGCTAACTTTTCCACATCATCATGCGATCTTTAAACCAGGAAGTTCCAGGAAAAAGGTATATTTGCCTTCTTATAAAGCTTGTGTGACTGTGACATGTTTGTAATGTATGAAATGCCATGAAATATCTGGCAAAATGACCCACATGGACATGATCTTGGATCTGACTAGCACAAGTAGTTGACCAACTTCCACCCCACCACCTTTGAAGATATACTGCCACCTCTACCCACATAATCCACTTATGATCTTTTAGTGAAAGGAATTTCTGCTGTCTTCGATTGGTGGTGTAGAGAAAATATAGCGGGATACTGGAAGATTAAGTTCCAAAGAGAGAGAGTTAATCTGAGGGAGTGAGGGATGAGGACCGGAGGAGAGGCCCAGAGAGATAAACACACTGGGTCTTTTTTCACAGTTGGGAATCAGGATTGACCTGTGCGTTAAGCTTGCCTGACCCTGAAAATGGTGGGGTGAAGGGACAAAAGATTTTTTTTAATGGAAAAGAACTTCCTGAACATGGGGAGAGAACCGTGTGAAGAAAACCAAATTGAATGTAAGGCCGTATAATATGTTAAATTTTAGACATTATACATTTTTTTTGCTCCTTATTGAAATCACAACTCTTTAGTATAACTATCCCCTTTTCACTTTAGGAATGCATTGACCTCCAAAAGTTATAGTTACCTGTACCAGTATTTTGTCATGTGATCTTTTAGGAAGTGGCAGTTTTAAAGACACAAATGTCTTGTTGGTGAGACGGATCAGAGTAGAATGACCGGACTGGCTAGGAAGACTATTGTAATTAAAATAACCAGTCTTTACAAACATAGTTGGCAGAAAAGCATCCCAAAACACATCAGATTTTGAGGTGGATGGGCTACGGTGTTCGAAGCTATCTGGGTTCCACTGCTATCAGCCAAGAACAGAATCTTGAGAATTCGGAATTCGGAGAACTCCGATAAACTGAAAAATCCCATCCCATCTCTTCAGCCCTCCCTCCGAATCTTCTCATCCAAGACACATAAAAGCACACTGCCTGACTACACAGAATTACGAGTACGTCATGTTCAAGTGCTTTGTTGTCGGAGCAAAATAAAGAATAGCGGATGCAAGGTTTCTTCTCACTTGCTTCCTGGGGATATACCAGTTTGATTCCGTAACGCATGTGCTAAATAGCATTCTTCTATATCATATAAAGTGTACACAGATTACAGATTAGATTGTGTACACAAGCTACAGCTAATGATAAATGTATTGGTAAAAATAAATATTTACTTGCTATCTACTCCCGAAACTATCCTCTTCTCCACCATGTTGAAACCTTGAAAGTCAGCCCAACTCGGGAATCTGGCTATCAGGGGTAAGTTCCCACTTGAAATTACAAGTTGAGGGGTGCAACTTGTAATGTGCAACTAGCATGCATGTCGGCAACTCCTATTTACCGTAATTGCGAAAGCACGTGAAAGCCTCATTTTTCCAACCCCTTTTTCGCTGTAGCCTTTTCACTTCTGTCATTTTTTTTCTTGCTTTTTTAGCAGTGCAAGCTGTTGTACGTATAACATTAGGTGTAACTGGAAATTTTGGCTGCCTTCTCACTGCCTTTCTTGTGCGACTAGCTCGCTAGCATTAGCCTTGTGGAAACCTCCAGTTATGCGCAATGAGTGCATGGGCAGAGTGCAGGTGATTTTAATTATTCATTGCTGTTGGGATGTAAAAGATATTTCAAGAAATATAACAAAAAGTGCTTCTAAAAAGTTACCTATCCTGCCTTTAAGCTACAGAAACATTGCCTGATCTTTTTCCAGTCTTCAGCTATTCTGGTTTGATGAGCCTTTCCTCACTGTAGCTTCATATTGCTGCTCTTGGCTGACAGGAATGGAATCTGATGTGGTCTTCTGCTGTTGTATGTTGTGCGTTCTGAGATGCTTTTCTGTTCACCATGGTTGTAAAGCGTGGTTGAGTTAAAAATACTCAATCTGGCAATCACAAGGCATTTCCAGTGCTTTTTTGTTTTTTTTGCACTAACAATAATTTCATTGTCTTCAATGATGAATATGAGAAAGAAATTATGTTAGGGTCAAAACGAATGATAAAGGGACGAGATGTAACAGATGGATGGACAGATGTTTTTTTAGAAGGATGCATAGCTCTACAAGAATGACAAAGCAGTGTGATGGGATGAAGTGCAGTGGCGTGGGTGAACTGATCAGAATTAAACAACGTTGTGATAAAATGAGAGGGATTAAATGGAGAGAGGAGGTGAGAGGCAGGTATAGAGGTGGGAGGAAAGGTAGGGAAGAGAGGAGGGATAAGTGTGAGAGAGAAAAAGTGTGATGTGTTTGATCAGTTAGATCTCAATGTTCACAGCGTTGGTTGACTGGAGTGGTCGAGATGAGAGCGAGGCTGTGTGGGAGTGTGTGCGTGTGTGTGTGCGGGTGTGTGTGTGTGTGTAAGCCACATATGTACCCTGATGGAAATGCTATTATTAATCATGCACAGGAAACAGGCGCCGTGTGTGCTGTCTGCTGTTTACTGTAGCGCTGAATTTGTGTTTGTTAAATCAGTGGTGTATAGCTACTGCCGAGTGTGTGTGATGAGGGCTCGATTGAAGTGTGTGTGTGGGTGGGCGGATTGAGTGGATAAGCCTGGGAGTCTGTAACCGCAGAAACGATTCTGGCGGTATATGTGTATGATGTGCAAAACCTAAGCAGTTCACCAGTGCAGCATGGATCAGCTTTCTTTGACCCGTCTCTGCCCACGCCTCTTAGAAATGGACACACGGTGCAAAATGGCAGAGTTAAAGGTGGGGTCAGTGTTTTTTATAGCGTTTGATGTACCGAGTCCTCACAGTCCGGCAGCTTCGATAAAAATCTGCTCAGACGAAAAACTTCAGTCTCTGTGGCATCCAAGGTTATTTAAACTGCAGAAGAAAAAAATTTGGACCAGAAACGTTCAACCAGTCGGGACAAAGCGCAATCTCTGCTTGCCTCTCAACTGAGAATTGAGCGATCCCAGGGGATCAGCAGTTTCTGAAATACTCACACCAGTCTGTCTGGCACCAACAATCATGCCAATGAGTCACTGAGATCATGTTCTTTTATTGTGAATATTAACTGATGACATGAATCTGCACGATTTTGTTCATTGCAGTGCTGCCGCGTGATTGACTGATTGGACAATTGGATTGGCACAGGTGTTCCTAATAAAGTGGCAGGCAGTGTATATTAGCTGTAGGTAGGGGAAAACCCTAAAGAGAATTTTGCTTCGGATGCAAGGAACCAGCTTTAACAGATGCTTAGCTCACTGATTCCCCTGGCAACTGCAATTCAAGAAACCTAACACCAGTCTACAGGAGTCTGGAGAATATTGTTTGTGTGTGTGTGTGCCTGTAGAGGAGAGCATTATTTCAGACAGCTAATGGATGACAGTGAAAATGGGTATAAATTTGAGCCTTAGCATTTTGTAAAGTCTCCAAACGCTAACAGTCTCCTGTAACATAGGGTGTGTACGTGAGCGAGTGTGTAAGTGTATGTGTTTGTATACATGGTTTACGTCCATATCTGACTGTGATCAGTGGTGGTTCTCCTCCAGCATGCTTCTGTAAAAAAGAGAGATTGAGATGAAAGGCAAAGGAGTGGGGAAAGGGGACGGTTATGTAAGCCCTGCATTTCAAGATGAAGCTGAAGTCATGACTAGAATGAGTTCAGAAGAGACGCTACATGAGTAAGACTGCATGCTCGCCTGGAAATGACGGATCGATGGTGACCCTTGCATTCTGACACACTCAATGTACACTCAAGAAGCTGAAAGTTTTACAGCATGTGGGATTGGGTTGAGCGAGCTAATTTAAATCTACATTCTGAAACATGAAAATGCTCACAGCAAGCCCTCTTTAAAGGAATACGCCCATGTTTTCACCTTAATCTCAATCTACTGCATTTGTAGTGTATAGATGAGAGATTTGATTCATGTTTGTGAAACACATTTACTCAAAAGTCACTTGTGATGAGAGCGGCTGTTGAAATCTGACAATGTATGTTTCAAATTCTAAAAGGTTTCAGGCATCCATGCATGATCAGACATCAGACTTTTACATCTAACATTCTGTCTGAAAAGTCGTTTGTGAATAAGTGACACACGCAAGTATCAGAATAAATAGAATAACTGGCCCATATGGAACCCAGACATGCTGAAAGGTCATGGATGGTGAAGAAGACAATTCAGTATTTCACCCAGGTTGTCAACAGTTATGTTTTAAAGGCTAACACAAGATGAGCGCTGACTCTGGCCTTCTCCCAAATGGTGTATTTAACCCTGAAAGTAAAAAAAAAATGGCTTTTGTGAAAAGAAGGAATGAAAAAAATGGGACATTTTGGACACATCATTTGTATTCCTGATTTCCACTAGCATTATAACAGTTTCAGTCAGCCTCATTAGTAAATATGGCTAGCGATCTTCTATACTGACTGTATAACTGTTTATGTGCCTGTGTTATATGAGGAACTTGGATTAAACTAGCTAGCTATCCAAGATGTATCTAACTAAAACTACTAAATGGAGCCAAATTTAAGAACTAAAAGCAATCCGAGCTGTACATTTAAAAGTAAAAGCCTTTTGAGAGACGTATTCAAAAACGTACGCCTTTGCTAATTATACAGATTGAAACAGGAGGATTCACATAGAGTTAATTATCAATTTATGTAGAGTTAATATACATAGGTTATATTAAGGCTCTTTACACATGAGTGAATGTTAAGCAAATAAACTTGGACATTGGAATAACATGAAAGTAAAAAAAATGATACAATACAATACTATACTGTCTTTGTGTGTGTTTGCTGAGTGGTTTTCCATTGTTTTTGTGTCTAGCATTGAATCTGTGTTCCAAGATCAGATACGCTAGTTAGCTAACCAACAAGCTAGCTACCTTCACATATAACCTGATAAACAAATTTGAACATGATAAGGACTTAATCAAAGGTAAGATTTCTAATGTTGATAACATTTCCACTCTCACTACTTGTACATGTTACATCAGATTACACTTTGGACAATAAACTGGACGACGTCTGTTAAGGCGCTCCACTTTGATTAGTAGGCTATAATTTACATGAGACATTGGAAAGCCTTGACCAAATCCATACATTTTCAAGTTAATAGCATTGTGTGAGTATATGTTGACCATTATAAATCAAATATACATTTGGACAAATATACATTAGAAGGTTTTATATATATATACATACGCACGCACGCTATATTGCCAAAAGTATTCACTCACCCATTTAAATAATTAAATTCAGGTGTTCCAATCACTTCCATGGCCACAGGTGTATAACTTCAAGCACCTAGGCATGCAGATCACTTCTACAAACATTTGTGAAAGAATGGGTCGCCCTCAGGAGCTCAGTGAATTCCAGCGTGATGCTGTGATAGGATGCCATCTGTGCAACAAGTCCAGTCGTGAAATTTCC